>LBNU01004642.1:0-13371 GCA_014162995.1 Artemisia annua | reverse complement strand
TAAATTATGTTAAGAAAATAATGCTAGTTATATATGTATATGTATATAGTTGATAATTCGAACATGTCTCGTTTACAAGTTAGTTTTAGTGGTAAGTTCGGTTCCGCAATATCCTTGCATACATGTTTCAAAAATGCATCAATAATAGTTGTCGAGTAAAATAAATTATTAGTCCGTTAAATAACTTCGTGAGTTTCGTGTTTTAGTTTAAGTGTATATTTATATACATGTAACTTTACGTCTAACCGATTTTAGATACTACTCCGGATTTTAAATGGGCCTCTAATATGTTATACGAGTTGGGCATTTGGAAAGTTATTGGGCCAATTATCTATTTTATTTATTTTTTTTGGGCTGTTAGTTGGGCTCGTTAATTTCTGGGCCGTGAGTTGGGCTTGGCCCAACTGTATTTCGATTAAACACTACTATTACACGTCATGGTAATGACCCAACAAATATATGTGCATGCTGTTTTCCCTTTTTTGTTCGTAGCAGCAGAAGCAAAAAAAAATATGTATAGCCACTATTATGTTTTGACTAAAAGTATCTCATTTGAACCATAAACACCATTTGTAACATCTTCACCTTCCATCCTCGCAGTTGCCGCCTACCGTCGTAATTCGAGGTAATCATTTTAAAAAAGAAAATTATAACTCAATCTAAACGGGGTTTTTAAATTATCAACTATTCTCTAGAGAACAAAAACCAAATTCCCTTCTCAAGGCTATCTAGTTTTTACCTACATTTAACAATGTGTGAGAAATAGATTTTTTCACTCATGATTCTAAACAGAAACATGTACGGTTTCAATGTTGTAAAAGATAAGTAGAATACTTCTATACTTCCCATATTTGTGGGCTTTGGCTGAAGATTAATTGGGGACTTGTTCAGCTATAAATTAATGAGAAAGATGTGCTCTTTTTTCTCTCGACAATTTAGAAGACTACCTGTTTCTAGTCTACTTTGGAATAGTCTCAAGTCTAACGTCTTTTTCTCATAGAAATCTCCTTCCGACAGTCCGACGAGTCATCCACTAAAAAGGACCAACTTGCGGTATTCTAGTTTAAGCTATATGAATTCCTTGCATTTAAAAAAAGAGCATTGCTAAAGCCTACAATATCCTCATACTAATCCTCCTACACATACAATAACATTAAATATTTTTTCTCACTCATTCACTCTCTGCATCAAAACCGTCAGTTCTGACACTTGTCAGGATCCTGTGAGTAGGAGGATTTGCAGGAACATGAAGTTGGAAGATTTATCATTTTCCTTAAAAAAAGTGTTGTTAAACCCTTTGAAAGCCCAAGGTAATCTTTGATAACTCTTTGAACATGTTATTAATCAACGAAGGTTTATTTTATTATTTTATTATTTTTTATTTTATTTATTTTTTTTTTAAGCAAAGAAACCATTGAAACGAAGAAAAACTAAACAAATACCGGATGGGTTATGCACGGTGTGGTTCCTGGTGCATCATACATAAACAACTTTCCTCATAACTTTGTGATAAGCTTTCTTTGGATTAAGAAAATTAAATTAAATTCAAACGCCATCTTAAATCATTAAATCTGAAAATTAAAGTGAGACTAAAACTCAATTTAAACCATATGAAGTGGTATTGTACGGTCTGCTCACTTTGTTCTTTATTATTTTTTTCCGCACCATTGCTCACCTTAGACTACACGGAGTGGAGGTGAGACCTCACTCGCCACCCCATTCTAACAAACACTCCTCACGCATGAGAGGAGGGAAAAATGGATGATAGAGACGATTACCTCTTGGTTCTCATGCTATCTTTGTGTATTTTTTTTGTTTTTTTTGTTTTGTTTCTGAGTGTGTGTGGTTTAGTGGGATATATTTGTATAAAGTGGGTATTTTAATGAAAGGTGATAAGTGGTGTGACCACTACGGGTGAAAGGTGAGAGAGAGAGGGGAAGTGAGAGGAGAGAGAAAACTGAGATGGCGTTGATGTACAAGGTGAGAGAGTATGACCACTTCCTATAGTCTTACAATTTATAGGGTGGAAGAATATATGTTTAGAAGTTAGAAGAATGATCTTTGCCGTGATTTATTAGGGTAAAGTTCATTTATGCTTCATGTATTATGCTTGCTAGCATGATCTAGAGTTCTCAAAGAACTTGGAGGTCTACAATGCTTATGACATGCTACAGGAACTTAAATCTATGTTCTAACAACAAGCAGTTGAAAAACTATTCAAAATACTCATAGCATTGCATGCTTGTAAACAAGAGGTAGGACAACCCATTAGCTCTTATGTCTTGAAAATGAAAGACTATTTGGATCAACTAGAGCGACTCGGATTTCCCATGCCACCATTCCTTGGGGTGAACTTGATTTTAACTTCACTTTCTAAGGACTATGATACTTTCGAGACGAATTACAATATGCATAGCATGGGGAAGATAATTCCTGTGTTACATGCTATGCTGAAACTAGATGAAAAAGGTCTAATTGCTAATGCTCTTGCTGTAGCCCTTGCTGTGATGGCTATAAGGCAAGGTAAAATTCAAGCGAATAACAAATCGCAAGCTGCTAAAGGAAGGGAAATGGCAAGGATAAGTTAGCTTACGCCCCCAATAAAAAGAAACATAAAATCCTTCCACCAGCTTAAAAGGAGCTCCCTACTAAAGATCAAACATGTCATCTATGTGATTGACATTGGAAGAGGAACTGTCCTACCTACTTGGCTGAGTTGATGAAAGCAAAATCTGGATTGTCTAATCAAGGTATTCTTGTAATAGAACTATATACTTTTTCTAATAAATTTTGGGTGATGACATGGGATGTGGTACTCATATATGTAATGATATGCAGGGACTTAGGAGAAGTAGGAAGCTGAATAAAGGAGCTTTAAGCTTATACGTGGGAAATGGAAACCGTGTAGCCGTTGAAGCTATAGAGAGCTATGGGCTATTCCTCCCTAGTAGACTTATAATTGTTTTAGTTACTTGTCATTATGCACCTACTATTACTAGAGGTGTTATTTCACTTTCTTGTTTAAAGGATAATTGATTATGTTAATACAAATAATGTCAAAAACATCATTTGCATTATTCGGTCTCTACTAGTTTTGATAATAACAAAATATAAATACACGTTACGTAAAACTATGACTAATAAGTTTTTAATCGAGATAACTCGTTTTCGTCTTCAACATCACTTAAGGTATGTATAAACATCTACCAACTTGTGTATGTGATCAAATGATTTATTTTTCATCAAAACATCACATTTTCATGTCACAAAACATTTTTACAAAAGTATTTTTATATAATTAAAAGAAATGTTTTATTAAGAAAATGATTCAAAATTTAAAATTTGTAACAACCATATTTCCCGCTCAAAACCGGCAGAAATTTTTCACCAGATAAATTTTCACCACGTCAGGACAAAAAGAGGAGCATCGACGGTCCCTTAAATGGACTGACGGTCCCTTAGCGATAAAGGACCGTCGCATATATAAAGGACCGTCCCCTTCTCTCCTGACGCTTATAAATACAGAACTGTTCTCTTTCAGAAACCTCACCTCTTATGCACTAAAACTTTCTGTATTCTTAAATTCATTCCAAATTATCTTCTTTGATCACATTATCGGGTTCTAAGTTGTTTACAAGTGATTACATTCATCATTCCTCTAAAGTGCAAGAGAAGAACACTCGTGGTAGTCAAGAAATAAAGTGTTGAAGCAAAGTCTTTCTCCTCTCAAACCGTTGTTGTGGATCTCCTCTAAATCTCCATTCTTATATCTTGATTCTTATATGTAATTGGAGTTGAGTGCAAGTCACATATTTTGTGTTGTGTTGTTTCGTGCCATCGTGTTGGTGCGAGGTGTATAGCTACGTGGGCTTTGATAGATTGGTTCTAGCTAGGATTAGGACTCGACATTCCGCTTAGTGTCGTTAAACTTGGTGTAAGCTTGTGTAAGGTTTGTTCCGCCATAAGGGAGCATGTTGATATAGTGTTTGTGAAACTCTCGAGTGTGAGACTCGAGGAGTGGAGTAGGGCGAAGAGAGAGCTTCGTAGCCGAACCACTATAAATCTCCATGTCCTGGTTTGATCGTTTCTTTCCTTATCTTTACTTACATACTTGTTATTATATTTATTTGTAGTTGTGTTGATATCACATAAAGATCGAATCGAAAGATTTTCATAAAACTAACTTGTAAAAGTAATTTTCTAAAACGTAAATAAAAACGGTGAAACTATTCAACCCCCCTTCTAGTTTCTATAGATTAATTCATGAATTTAATGATTATCGTATTTCAGTTTCTAAAGATAATATGTTTTATTAAAATGCTATTCCTAGAGATGGTATTTTTGAAATTGATATGAAAAATCTTATTACAAACGATCATTCTATATTTACTTGTAGTACTAAGAAATCCAAGAGTAGGTTGAATTCAACATATATATGGCATTGTCGTCTTGGCCATATAAATAAGAAATGCATATTAAAGCTGCAACATGATGGGATTTTATAATCAAATGATGAATCATTTTATATATACAAATCTTGTATATCTGGAAAGATGACAAGGAAACATTTTCCTCATTTAGGGGAAAGGGCAAAAGATCTAATAGGACTAATACATACAGATGCATGTGGCTCTTTTAGAACAATGTCAAGAGATGGGGCAAGTTACTTCGTTACCTTTACTGATGATTTCAGTAGATATGGTTATAGTTACTTGATTAAGCATAAACATGAAGTTTTTGAGACATTCAAAGCTTATCAAAACGAAGTTGAAAATCAAATCAGGAAGACCATTAAGACTCTACTATCAGATAGTGGAGGCGAATACATGAGTCAAAAATTTTTAGATCATCTAACAAATTGTGTGATTGTCTCACAATTTACATCTCCATAACATAATGGAGTGTCTGAAAGCAATCGAACTTTGTTAGACATGGTGAGATCAATGATAAGTCTAACTACTTTACCAATGTCTTTATAGGGTTATGCTCTAGAGTCTGCTGCACGCATTCTCATTATAGTTCCAACAAAGAAGGTTGATAAGATACCATATGAATTAGGGCATGGGAAAGTCCCTAAATTGTCTTACTTGAAAGTCTTGGGTTGTAACGCTCACGTAAAACATGATACACCTAACATACTAGAATCAAGGTCAATCAATTATTCTTCATAGGATACTCAAAGGAAACATTGGTAAAGTAGAATTAGGCTTTTTAGTTGTTTGATGCTCTTTAAGGATTACAAATCCATTATCGTTTGGCTTTTCTTTGGATTCGCCCTGATGCCTCTCAGGCTAATCATATGTCCCAAGAATTGTCCCTTTTCCGCTCAAAAATTGCATTTGGATTGATTCAGTTTCATTTTGATCCTCCATAGGTTTGGAAATGTTTTCAGAATGTCCTTGAATAGATCATATTCAGTGTCACTTTTGATTACTATATCGTCAACATAGGCTTCTAGGTTGATGCCTAATTGAAATCTGAATTCTTTGTCTACCATTGCCTAGTATGTTGTCCCTATGTTTTTCAACCCAAATGGCATTTTGGTGTAGCAGTATATTCCTTCACTTGTGTAAAAGGTTGTTTTGTCCTCGCATGAACTCTTTATAAGTATCTAGTGATGGCCCTTGTTTTGTCCTTGCAGGAAACATTTGTATTTGAAGTCATAGAGTGATTCTGCCTTCCACTCGATTGAGGATAGTAGGTAGTTGTCTTGGTGTATGCATTGTTTAAGTATGTGAAGTCGACACACATGTGCAAGGTTCCATTACCTTTTATTTATTTATTTATTTATTTATTTTTTACCATGACTAGGTTTGTGACCCAGGTTTGAAATTTGACAGGTCGAAGGACTCCTGCCTGGCTGGGACCTCTAACTTAATTTATCATGGAGTTTGATCTCTCCACGTATGTGGTTCTTTTCTTTTGCACCACTGGTGGTGCATATTGATTAAGCCCAAGGTTGTGTACGGCGAATGATCGTACATGATGATGACTGAAGCAATGATCGTACATGATGTTGACAGAACTGCCTCCCTCTATGTAGATTCTGCTTATTCTGTGTGAAGCGATTATTGCGGTAACGACTACTGGAACCTTTGAAGGATGAAACTTCGTCCAAGGAAATATATCCTTGTCCGTCGGAGTCCAGTTTTCAAGTACTTCGTTGTTCCGTTTTTTGCTTGGGATCCATGTTTGGATCATGTGGACATCTAACGGTTGTTTTGTCTTATGTTTGTTTTTGATTTTTGGATGGTTTCGTTGATTCGTCATGGTTGTAAAACGAGGTTTGTAACTGTGAATAAGTCTTTTTGTTGGTGAAAATGAATGTTTTCCTTATGTTGTTTTATGAAAAATAGGTTAGGTTTTTGAAGTTTTGTTGACCGAAATATAGATTTTCACGTTAAAACTTTTACTTTTTTGCTTTGATGGACAAATGGTGAGTTTTTAAGTAAAACATAATTTTTCCGATGAACGGAAAAATGGAATAGTGTATTGTTATTATGTTGCGCATAGTATGGATGGCGCCATTTTTATGTGAGGTACGTATTGAGGATTTGAAGGGGAGTCACTCGTTTGATTTTCCACGTGCAGTAAGGACCCCAAGGTGAGATCGACGTCATGAATTAAGGTAACACTTACGAGGTGACTAGTGTGTGTAAAGTTTTTAGTCGAGAATGACTTGGTCCATCTCAAAGAAATGGCCCGGTAATTATAGGGATTCCTTTTGGGTTATGTTTAACCTATAGATGCGATCCAATGCTCTCTGGGTTACCCACATAGTGGTTATCCAAAGGCGGGGACAAGGATGCACGTGGCGTGCCATCGTTGGTCATGACGGATTCATAGGGTGTCCCATGTACGATATCACGTATATGTGAAATGTTCAAAAGATCATCCCCTACTCGAATGAGGTGGTGAAACGTGGTGGCTGTTGTAACAGTCCTGGCTTAGGTTGCCAGGTGGGTTATGACCTGAACATGCTTATCCGGTCTGACCTTGATTGCGACTGACCTCGGAAGTTGGTTCTCAGGCAGGCAGGCTATAATGAGGCCTAGCGTTAATTGGTGGGCTTGTTTTGGAGTTGTATTGAGTGTATGGACTTTAGCCGGTTGGGCTAGAGCTCCAACACGCTATCATATCATTTTAGACATAAGAAAAACAAGATTAAGCTAAACGCTCTCATAGCGCAACACATCCTTGTTAACTACTCGAACCCCGCAAGAACTGGTAACAAGTAACATAAATACATGGAAAACGCAAGTACGCAACCCATACTCCTCTACTATTTGCACCCACTAAGCGCGCGCGCACACACACACACACACACACACACATATATATATATATATATATATATATATATATATATATATATATATATATATATATATATATAGCGCATACGACAATAGTGACACGTTATTTACTTTTAGCAATTTGTGAGCTTTTAGTTGCTAACACCTTTGTCTATGCGTCACGAAGAGAGAAATTTCATTTTTCACATGTAAAGAAGTTTTAATTTGTTACATAACCACTAGTTGATTTTTTGTAACATAGATTTTCCTAGAAAAAGATTGAAACAGTCATTAGGGGAGACATTTGAGACGTCAAAGTAAACTGTCATGTGATCTTCCTTAATTTTTTTAAAGGAGCTTAACGCGTCTTCCTTTTTGCGCTTGCTATAAATAGAGCCATGCAATTCCATAAACACTTATGTTTTCAAGTAGTTTAGGTAAAAGTGCCTTAAAATGGGTGTTTGGCACAAGCCCATATTTACACAAATTTTGTTGTAATGGGTCAAAATGGGTCTTAATGTGTAAGATAAATGCGTAACTTTCGAGAGTATTTATGTAATAAAGTTTGTTCAATACCAATTTCATGAATTATGGAAATGGGTAAATGCAGTTTAAGTTAATGTTTGTGGGTTCAAACTGCCATACGACGTATGGGGCTTTAGTCAAAACGGCGTATGGACTAAACCAATATGGCGTATGAATCAAATTTTTTTATTAAAAATTATGGGCGTGTTTGGTACTTTACTAGACATGGTAGGATATTGATTTTAAAACTTTTGAACGATTTATTGAAAGAAGTTTTAGAAATCAAATATCTCTGACACCACTTAATGTTCCCGCTTAGTTGGTTACATATATTAACAAAGTTAACTAATCAACCTCCATGTGTAGCAAAGTATAAAAGCATTTAACAAGATAACGAGTAAGAAAGATTTACATAAGTGTTTTTCAACATTTAAATTCTTTGTTAGGAATGAATCAAATAATTTACAAGATTGTTTACGAAATAATAATCTAAGTTGAATGACAATGTATGGTGATCTCCTCACTAACTTAAACACTAACCGAAGTAGGTGTTTAAGTACGAACTATGCTAACACTCTGAATGGATTCCGGGACTTAGTTCTTTGGAGGAGTAAATGCTCTCGTAAATGTGTATCACTTTAATTGCACGAGATGTCATTTACTCCTTTGAGAAATTCTCTTTTATAGGCAGAATACAAGGTGGTTACCCGAGGGTTAATAACGACATATTGAGCATTTAAGTATAAAGTACACTTCTAACTTATTGCATTAAGTGATTTTATTCTTGGAATATGTCCAATATCACTTTACGTAATAATATGGACAACTGTTTGCCCATTTCTACCAACTCTTGTATTTTCTTTGACTTTCTATGATAAGTGCCTTTCTATTTATCTTCCCAAGAATGTTCCTGCCAAAATGTTCAGACACTTAGATATTTTTCCTAGATATATAAGTTCTAAATTTCTTTGATTGTTGAGGAAATCAAGGGGAGTTAGTGAATTATTTACATAACTCACTGACTCCATAATCTTCTTACAGGTTCAGGGCTTCACTTACTGACATCTGCCTTAGGAAATGGTGAGACTTTGTTCAGTCTTTGTGAACTCTGAAAATGACTCCCTGAATATTCATTCATACAGAGACTTCAGTTATACTTAATAAGATATCTAATGCTCAAATCCTAGTGAGAAGTCCTTGAGGTTTGAATTGGCCCAAGCGAAGTTGCAAAATAAGAAATGTTATGTCACCAAAATACCATTGCTTTAAAAGGGCAATGTTGTTTATTAATAAATTAAATATCTAATTATAATTCAAGCAAGAAACTTTCTCCACTCTTATTTACTTCACACTCTCATATACACAAAAATTAATACGCACACACAAATTAACGGCATTATAATCTGTCGCCGCTATAAACGAATAATCGGCTAATTATTATATAAAAATAGATATAAACTTTTTCAATTTTCTTTAACATCCTTATATTATATTTTATCAATATTTAATCACTAAAATTTTTTTTGACCCACCCACCGAGTCTCTCTCTTTTCTTATTCACTCACATAGTTATACACATCCTTTCGTACTTGATGATTAACTTTTGGATACACAAGATTACTGAAAACCTTTAAATTAATTGTGCATTTGTGCATGATCATGCTTAAGTTCATATTTTGTGTGTACTATAAAGTTGTGTTATACATTTATTTGTTACACACCCTTAAGGGTAGAAGTTTTATTCCACAATTATACACAGATACTTTAGCTAACGATGAATTACTTGTACCATATATACCTTCATATTGTGATGTTGTATTTCTCTCACTTTTGTGCTAAAGCTGAATATTATAGCAAAATTTATTGATGAGTATTTGCATAAATATAAATGTATATCATGTAGAGACAGTACTAGAAAGTTTTAAGTTGTATATCTATATTATTATCTCGACGGTACAATCTAATGTGCTTTCATTTACATGTCATATCTTTATAAAATGTTGAGGTCTATGGAACCTTTGAAGTTTTGTTTTGTGGGCTGTGCGTAGAACAAGCCGCGGCATTTCCTAGTAATAATCCAAATATTATGTGGAAATTCCACATAATAACACAAACCGCATGCAGCCATTGACTATAAGGGTTGAAAAGTATTCAAGATTGTATTTGTCAGTTGTAACTCGTTCTTCATTGTTGTTTTTAACCATCATTTCGTTATTGTATTAGATTTATTATATGTCCAGAACAATTCCGCAATCAGCGTTAATAATTAACATAATACAAAACCGCACAAAAATTAGTGAATTTTTATTATTACAACCGGAGAGATAGATAAGTGAATTTTACAATATTTTATACTAACGTCATCATATAACAGACAAGTATATTGAACAGTATGGCATCAACACATACAATAACCAATTTTTAAGATTTTACTTAATTACCATTCTTTTAAATTTGAACTTACCATGTTTTGAGATTTTGTGCCCTTTTTCTAAAAGAATACAATTTTCGAGATTTTAAGTAGGGTTTTTTTTTTTTTTTTTTTTTTTTTTTTTTTTTTTTTTTTTTTTTTTTTTTTTTTTTTTTTTTTTTTTTNAATCCTAGATGGCCTGTGGGTCAATCGGACCTGACCTATGCCTTCGGCGAGAATTATCCAGATTCATTCGTGCCACCTGTTGTTAGTGCCTTTGACGAATGGGCTTCTGGTTCCGGCTACTTCACATTTTCTAGAGTTGCTGATATTGTGACTTCGGATTTAAAGATCAGTTTCCAAAGAATGAGCCATGGCGACCGAGATTTTAATGGGACTGGTGGTGCATTAGCACATGCTTTTGCCCCAACAAATGGAACGTTACATTTTGATGCGGATGAGAACTGGTCTCTTGGACCGGGGCCAGTTGCTAATGCTATTGATTTTAAGAGTGTGGCACTTCATGAAATTGGACATCTACTTGGGTTGGGTCATAGCCAATACCGGGACGCTGTCATGTGGGAATCTATCTCTCGTGGAACGGTAAAAGATAAATTGACCTCGGATGATATCCAAGGAATTAAAGTTCTTTATGGACTTAACTAAATAATTACAACAGAAACTGTCGTAAGTAATCTCCGTAATAAGTCACTCAAGAATTATCATTTAGTATGATGTATGTTTGCATGCATGTATCTTATGTACGCACCTATATGTTTTGTTTTTTTTTGTTTTTTTCTCCGAAGATCACCTGTATGTTTTCAATCCCAAATTATTGCATGATATATTGTGGGCAGTTCATCATGACAGTATATGCATTTGTAGTAAATTCAAAGACATGAATTGGGGTAATATTGGTTTTTGTCAGATTTTATTTCATTTTTTTTTTATCAATTTCGGTTCAGATTTTCAGTTATTCCGAGACGTGGCCAATTTGCACCAACGACTTGTCTCATGTAATTCGGTTATTCTTATTTATTGTTTTGTTTTGTTTTGTTTTTTTGTTTTATTTTTTTTTTAATTTTTTTTAAACAACAACAATATTATTAAACCATAAACCAAACAAATAGATCACATATAGACCTCACAACTATCACTACTAAAAACTGGAGAACCACTGACTCATCCACCACGAGACATGGAGTTGAATTCGTTAGTGGCCCCAAATCCACATAGCTCAAACTAATTACTTAACGCCACACAAATAGACTACACATGACCATATTAGTGGCCAAAATCGCGAGAACACAATGGTCGTCAACACTCTCATTCCAGCATTAGTTTCCTTATAAGTCACTTGAACCACTTTCTTGAGCACCTGACAGAGTACACTCACGTGGCCTTTGAACCCACTCTTGCCATCGTAATGCACCATTTTTTGATCTCCTCGAAACTCATTCAAAGCACTTTACTTGTATCTCTTGGAGCAATTTGTCTACGTGTTCTGACTTTCCTTTGAAAACCTGATATACTTCTATTTTTCCATATGAAGTAGCTTGACACCCATATTACAACGCTCCACAACATCTTACTCGACTTTTACATAGATGAGAAACCTGAATGTTTGTCTTTTGCACTGAACTTATCAACCACTCCATAATACAAGTGCATGATCAACCGTCTCAATATGGTAATCACAACGTGGGCATAACATTGTGTCTAAGTCAATGCCACGTTTTTCTAACTCAGCTCTTACCGGCAATCTTCCTTTTGTAGCTCTCCAAACAAAAACGTTAATCTCCCTTGGCACGAGTTTATTCCATATAGTTTTTTTGGTTACTTTGTCTCTCAATAATGCTTTGATCTTCAATTATGGCAGTAGTGTTAAAAAAAAATTATGGCAGTAAGTTCTTTAACTGTAAAGTCACCATCTTCCTAGGCACGAGTTTATTGTTTTGTTAATCTAACCTAATAATATTATCTTAAATTTCTACACAAACAAACTTATAAATGAAACACACATACATGCAAGCAAAACAAACATATTATGTTCATTGTAAATATATATCGTTAATAAACACACATACATGTCGAGTACAAACAAATGTGAAGACAATAATATTAAAAAATCCACCTACAAGATGAATATGAATTTATAAAATTTGATTTATTTAAATTATATTAGACATATATAATTATATAAAAAATTCTGTTCGTTCAGTTATTAGGGTCGGTTTTATACAAAAACCAAAACCGAGCAAATTTTTTTTGGTTTCGAAAACCAAACCATTGGTTTTAAGTTTCAGTCGAATATTTCTGTTTGGTTTTTTTTCGGTTTTTAGTTTGGTTTTGGTGTTTCTCTCCCTAGTAACTTACATTGATAAATTAATAAGGTAACTTATATTATAAGATTGTCTAATTGTTTGCAGGCAAAATTTTACTCCGATTATACATATTTTAGTTTATAGAATTTCTGTGTTAAAAAAAAAGTTGATAGAATTTCAACTTTACCTTTCATGCATTAAAGATTGCGAGTGATTTAATGAACCTAACGTGGAACCATAAAATAAACGTAGGGCTATATACATGTTTAATTTACCAGTTATGCAACTGTATAAATAATTTATGCGGTAGGTATTTTTTTAGGTCAATTTAATTAGGTCTGTTTATCATTTTTCATTATTTTAATACACACACTAGTCATTATCTCTCTTTAAATCATTGCTAGTCATCTATTATGCTATAAGATTAACCCTACTAATTTATTGTGGAGGCGTCAAGATTGCATAGAGTACAACAGCCTAATGCTCTTCATGATATAATTTCGAGTGTTTTTTGGCTTTATTTTTTTTCTAATAATTAGTAGCAGCATATGAAGAGACCCGTGGGTTACAAAACAAGCTAATGCTCGGAATTAAATGCAGAAAATAGAGTTTCATGTGTAATTGGAGCCTTAATTGTTCGACTTGAGTAATTGCGAGCATGCAAAGAGTCATGTCGTTACATTCATGTTTGCTTAATGGAGGAGATGAAAGTGCTAGGGTTTTCGGAATTGATCACATGGTATTTAGTATAGAATTAAAATTAAGTTATGGATTGAGAAGAAGTTAAAAAGGTTGCAAGAATAATTAATGATTTATC
>LBNU01004641.1:6223-22227 GCA_014162995.1 Artemisia annua | reverse complement strand
CCATGCTTGTTATGATTAGGGTCTAATAACTATTTGTTGTAATTACTTTTATATTCGTGTTAAATGACCCCTAACTTATATTTTGATTGGAATAAAAGCTCATTTGCTTGAGGACAAGCAAATCCCAAGTGTAAGGGTATTTGATGAGACGAAAAGTGTTACGCTTTTAGGGGGTCATTTAAGCCCTAATTCGTATAAATGTGATCAAATATTTCCCTAAATCGTTCCTTTTGTCATTTTAGGTACTTTTGAGAAGAATTCTGGAAAACATGCATATTCGGACGTTTTTGGAGCATAAAAGTGAAAAAAACGACAAAGTCTCAAAAGATGGTGATTTACAACCTGACGGCGTCAGAAGTCACAAGGTGACGCCGTCAGAAAGTCTTGACAAAAGAGTGGAAATCAATTATCAAATGACGGGCCAGAGAAAAATTGGGATTTAACACCTGACGCCGTCAGGTGTTAGGAAAAGTAGGCCGTCAGGAGTTAAATTAAAGAGTGACGGCCCAGAAGGTTTTATAAGGTGACGGCGTCAGAAGTGGATCTAGGCCATCCGAGAAAACTATTGGCGGCGAGCTGACGGCGTCAGCCCTTATAACCTGACGCCGTCAGAGTGTAAAATCTATATATAGTTTTCTAATTTTCATTCATTAGGGTGGAACTTTGGTGGAACTTTGTGGAGAACTTTTAGGGCAAACCCTAAAGACGAATTTCCTGTACTTTTTAGGGTTTCCACCCCTTGGAACCCTCATGCTTAATTAAAGATAAGTCTTCACTTTAGTTCAATCAATATGTCTATGTGTTGGTTGTCTATCTATCTTATCAAATATAATTGGAGGTGATGATGGTGAAAAACCTTGTGTCAATAACTTTGATTTGTTCTATTCCGCTGCATATTGTTATTATCATTGTTATTGTTAACCCTAGATGATATGAGGTCTAAACAACCTCGAGCTACAACGATTCAACATTTTCTAATAAGCTTCCTACCATGATAAGCTTTGGTTCTTGCTTTGTATAGCTCGGAGTTTTCGTAGGCTTGAAGCCTTAATTCATCGAGTTCATGCAGTTGCAAGAATCTCTTTTCTCCAGCTATTTTGAGATCGGGGATACAACTTCTTAATGCCCAGTAAGCACGATGTTCGATTTCAAACGGCAAATAACATGTTTTCCCATACAAAAGTCTGTATGGTGTTGTGCCAATTGGAGTTTTGTAAGCCATGCGAAATACCCATAGCGTCATCAAGTTTCCTCGACCAAACAGAAGGATTGTCTTTAACCATTTTTTCGAGTATTCTTTTTAAAGCTCTATTGGTATTTTCGACTTGACCACTTGTTTGTGGGTGATAAGCTGTAGCAAAACGATGATGAACTCCATATCGTTTCTTAATTTTCTCCATTTGTTTATTACAGAAATGGGTTCTTCGGCCACTGATTAAAGCTTTGGGAATTCCATAAAGAGCAAAAAGCTTTTTGAGAAAATTCACAACGACCCGTGCATCATTAGTGGGTAGAGCCTCGGCTTCAGCCCATTTAGAAACATAATCGATAGCAACGAGAATATATTCGTATTTGTTTGATTTAGGAAAGGGTCCCATAAAATCAATTCCCCAAATATCGAATATTTCACAGACTTGAATGCTATTTTGAGGCATTTCGTCTCTACAAGAAAGGCTACCGGATCTTTGGCAGGCATCGCAGTTTTGCACGAGAGTATGAGCTTCTTTGAAAATAGTCGGCTAATAGAATCCAGCATCAAAAACTTTTTTAGCCTGTGGTGGAAGGACCATAGTGTCCCCTATTTGGGCCATGATGGCATTCATCAAGAATCTTTCTTGTTTCGGAACCAGAAACACATCTTCTGATCATCCCATCGGGACACATCTTGAAAAGATAGGGTTGTTCCCAATAGTAGTGTTTAAGTTCCGAGAAGAATTTACTTCGTTGGGCGTGAGTTAAACCTTTCTTAAGAATGTTTCCAACAAGGTAATTTGTAAAATCTGCAAACCATGGTATTTCTTCTTCATCAACCTTATCCATAATCATGAGAGTTTCATCGGGAAAATAATCATCAATTTCGTTTTCCTTCAATTCTTCCAAATTTGGATTTTCAAGACGAGACAGATGATCAGCAGCAAGATTTTCTGCTCCTTTCTTATCTTTTATTTCGATATCGAACTCTTGGAGTAGTAAAATCCATCGGATAAGAGGTGGCTTTGCATCTTGTTTGGTAAACAGATATTTGAGCGCTTGAATGATCGGTAAACACGATTGTTTTTGAAAGCACAAGATAAGATTTGAATTTGTCGAAAGCAAAAACTACGGCTAATAATTCTTTTTCCGCAACCGTATAGTTTTGTTGAGCATTGTTAAGTGTTTTGCTAGCGAAATATATAGGACGGAAATGTTTTCCTTTGCGTTGTCCTAAAACAGCTCCAACGGCAAAATCACTCGCATTGCACATGAGCTCGAATGGTAGTGACCAATTAAGTAAAACCATAATGGGTGCAATAGTCAATTGACTTTTCAGCGTTTCGAAAGCCTTAATGCAATCTGCATTAAAGTCAAAAACAAAATCTTTTTCAAGAAGTTTTGTCATAGGACGAGATATTTTAGAAAAATCTTTGATGAAACGACGATAGAAACTGGCATGTCCTAAGAAACTTCTAACGGCTTTAACATTAGTTGGAGGTGGTAATTTAGTGATAACATTGATTTTACCTTTATCAACCTCCATTCCTGAACTTGAAATTTTGTGTCCAAGCACAATTCCTTCAGTTACCATGAAATGGCATTTTTCCCAATTAAGAACGAGATGTGCGGCTTCACATCTTTCAAGCATTTTATCGAGATTAGAAAAACAAGCTTCAAATGAATCTCCAAATACTGAAAAGTCATCCATGAAAACTTCCATAGAAGTTTCAAGCATGTCTTGGAATATAGCAATCATACACATTTGAAAAGTCGCGGGTGCATTACAAAGACCAAAAGGCATACACCGATAAGCATAGGTTCCAAAGGGACATATGAACGTGGTCTTTTCTTGTTCGGAAGGATCAATGGGAATTTGGAAATATCCTGAAAAACCATTTGATCCATGCTAATCTCTCAAGCATTTGATCCATGAAAGGTAAAGGAAAATGATCTTTTCTGGTGGCTTTGTTTAGTTTTCTGTAATCAATACATACTCGCCATCCAGTGACAGTTCTAGTAGGAACTAATTCATTCCGTTCGTTAGTCACAACAGTCATTCCTCCTTTTTTCGGAACATAGTGAACTGGACTCACCCAAGGGCTATCCTCGATGGGGTAAATGATACCGGCATCACGAAGTTTGATTATTTCTTTCTTCACAACTTCTTTCATGTTGGGATTGAGTCGACGTTGTCTTTCTACAATGGGTTTATCACCTTCTTCGAAATTGATTTTGTGTTTACAGAAATTAGGGCTAATTCCTGGAATATCAGAAGTTTTCCACGCAAAAGCGCGTTTATGCTTCTTTAGAACAGAAATGAGACTTTCTTTCTCATCATCATTAAGCAACGAAGATATGACTACTGGAAGAAGTGAATTATCTTCTATGTAAGCATATTCAAGGTGATCGGGAAGTGGTTTGAGTTCAAGATCAGTTGGTGGTTCTTGAAGAGATGTTTTGATCCTCATTTGATCATTAATACTAATTTCCTCAAATTCTCTTCTACTATTTCTCCTTCTTCAACTTCTTCGACATCTTCTTCGAATTTTACTTCCACAAATTTAGCAAATTCTTTGTCAAAATCAGTTTCACTAATTTCCTCAGAAGTAGTCATGAACATTTCAGACTCGTCAAGTAATGTATCCAATTCTTCCTCAGTGACTTCATCAATTACATCAATGTTGAAGCATGTGTCATCACTGGCATGTGGATATTGCATTGCTTTGTCGATTAGAAAGGTAATTCTATCTTCTCCAACTCCAAGATTGAGTTCTTTACCTTTGACTTTGATAATGGCATCAGTGGTATTTAGGAATGGTCTTCCTAAGATGAGAGGCACTCTACTATCTTCCTCCATTTCTAAGATCACAAAATCCACGGGAAAAACAAATTTACCAACTTGGACAAGCATGTTTTCGGCAACCCCAACAGGATATTGGTATGAATGGTTGGCTAATCGAATACTCATCTTTGTAGGTTTCTAAGTATTGATGGAAAGTTTAAAATACAACGAATAAGGCATCAAATTGATACTCGCACCGAGATCGGCTAAAGCATCGCATGTGATGTTGTTTCCTAACGTGCATGGAATCAGAAAACTTCAGGGATCTCCGAGTTTTGGTGGAATTTTGTTTTGCACAATGGCTGAACATTCTTCATTGAGAAAGGTAGCGGATATTTGTTCCAATTTGTTCTTGTTATTAAGAAGTTCTTTCAAAATTTTCCGTAATTGGGCATTCCAGCTAGAACATCAACGAGGGGTATGTTAAGTCTAACTTCTTTGATCATCTCAACAAACTTCTTATAACGCTCTTCCATTCTCTCTTTTTTAAGGCTTTGTGGATATTGAATTTTTGGTGTGTGTGCTTTGACTGGTTGAATAGTTTTTTCTTTGGTGGTTGTTTTTGGAGTATTTTCCTTTTCTGCTTCAACTTCATCTTCACTATCATCATGGATGATCGTGGTTTGGGTTGGGTTTGGTGGTGGATCATAAGAAAGACCACTTCTTGTGAATACAACATTGATATTCTCATTTCTAGTTGGTGGTGGACGATAAGCTTTATCGTTTGATCCAGATGATGTTAGTTTAGGGTTGGATTGGGTATTACTAGGTAAAGCACCAGGTGGTCGGGAAGAAAATTGATCAGAGAGTCTACCGAATTTGTGTTCAAGATCCTGAATAGAAGCTTGATGATTTTTCTGACCCTGCTCAACTTTGGTTTTGCGATTAAAGAATTAAGTTTTAACAAACTCATTGGTGGATTTTTGAGCGGTCACGAATTCTCGCATCATTTTCTCGAAATCGGTTTCTTGTCAGATTTTGGTGGATTTGGATTGTCTGCTCGAGGTTGAGAATCACGGTTGTTATCCCTTATTTGGTGATCTTGCCAATTTCCAGAATTTCTTCTGTAATAATTACCACGATAACCGCCTCCACGGTATCCTCCTTGGACATAATTGGCTTCCCCTTCTTTGGGTCCGTCCATTGGTTGATCGTCACATTCGGATGACGTGTAATTTCCTCCACAGTTGTTACAACCTTCTCGCATTTCTTTCATTTCTCCTTTAAGATCTTTGTATTGTGAGTCAATTTTGGAAGTCAAGGCTTCCATTTTCTCCATGAGTTTAAAGGAATCAGAACTTTTGGCGAAAGCAACGGTCTTTCGTAAGGGTTTGGTTTTGGAATCTTTCGACCAATCGAGTTTAAGGAGTACTCGATCTTCGAGTAGTTGATATGCCTCGTTAGGGGTCTTATAGAGAAAAATTCCTCTAGCATCAAGAATTCCTTGAGACGCTTCATCAAGTCCATGGTAGAAGATCTGGATAATGGTTCCTCGTCCTAAACCATGTCCATGACAACTACGAAGCAAATATTTCATACGAAGCCAAGCTTCGATGAGAGATTCATTAGGGTTTTGTATGAAAGCACGAATTTCTCCCATAAGTCGGTCAAACATGGCAGGTAGAAAGAATCGGCTTACAAAAGCTTGCCTCATCTCCTCCCAATTGTTGATAATTCCTGGGGTTAATTCGTTATACCATACTTTTGCATCTCCGGTGAGTGATGATGGGAAAAGTTTGAGTTTGATGGCATTGACATCGGTGTTGCCATATCGGAACATGCTACAAATTTCCATGAATTCGGCAATGTGTTAATGCGGATCGGCCCGCAAACGGCCGTCCAATTGGCGGTCCTTGATCATTGAAAGATGGTGACCTTTCACGGTGAAGTTGTCACCAAGATCAACAACAACAATAGCAGCTCCAGGAGTGGGTGCTACGGCTCGGTTGTGGCCCACATGGGTTGATCGTCAGCCATTGGAAATGGTTGATCGGTGATTGGGTTATAAACGACTTTAGCTTCAAAAAGATTGTCAAATGGCGGGTTTGGTACTCTTGGTACACAATTGGCTGGTAGAACAAAGGGTGTTCTAGTTCTAGGTCTACGAATCAAACTTTCAGGATTAGAAAGAGGTGAAATTGGGTCTATTCCAGTTGAACGAGTGTTCATAAAACTGCCAAGTGAATCTAGCCAATTTTTAAACACACGAGTGAAAAACGAAAACAATTTTCAAGATCAGAAGGTCTCAACCAAATCAGTTTCGGGCTCTGTCCGATCGGTTGGATGAGGTATTAATCTATCCGATTGGTTGGATGGAGATCCGATCGGTTAGGCAGCTCGGAATTTTTTATTTTTTATTTTTTTAGAAAACGAATAAGGAAAGAAATGGACTTCTAAAACTTACAGAAACACAATCAAAATCCCCGGCAGCGGCGGCAAAAACTTGATGTGTTAAGTGTATGTACAAGTTTTAAATTTATAAAGGTGAGATACCGAATCTAAGACTAACACATACGAGCAAGTGAACTCGTCCTTTATAGAAAGATTATGATGGTAAGTCGGGATCGTTCGCAGGGATTTGTGAGTGATTCTAAATATAACTCTAAAAAGTAAATCTCAAACGCAAGCAATAATGATTAATAAGATAATTCAAATGATTAAAACTACACTTGCTTAGATTAGTTTACTACTCTTGATAAGCATGATTGTGATAACTTTTCTCAACATGTTGGTTATGATAATTAGATGGTGTTCTATTCTATTGTCCTTACAAGTTAAACCTTCGTCAAGATTTTAGTTCATAAAAAACAAGCATTGAGTTTAACCAATCAATTCAAGATTAATTCAAGGTTCATAAGTTTGGGTTAGCAATCTTAAACACAAAAATAATCTTTTGTTTTATCAAATACTCTTAGGAAATGGTCAATACAAAAGGTAACCGCTCATAGACAAAAGGTTACAATTGATTGTAAACTACTACACATTCGACCAAATATATAGTTTCCAATCAATCCGATTTGATAGACAAAAGTATCCTTATTACAATTACACTCTAGTTCCTTTGTTTAACCAAAAATAATTTAGGTGGAAAACAATCATTTATAGACAAATGATTATAACTAGTTGAATAACAATTAATCTGTCGACCTACAAAATTACTAACAACTAGTCAAACTTGATTTAACAAATGTCACTATGAAACTTAAGTACAATTGGATTTTAGAATTAACTTGAAATTGAATTAAAACATGTTATCACAATCATAGATTAATCATTAAGTAATAAATATCATGTAAGTAAATGCATAAAGTTACTAGCCACTCATAGCAAACATGAACTTAAACTCATAATATTTAACATTAGAAACTATAATTAAAGTCTTACAATGATTGGAATGTGATTACAAATGATAAGGCAATGATACCCTAAGTATTTGTGTTGACTTCTTGAGAGTTTGACTTCCGAATGTTGACTTTTTGGGCCTCCAAAGTTTCCTAGACTTCTAAGGACGAATTTGAGAGCTTTGAGAGTAGTATAGAACTATTTGATGATTGATTAGTAGTTGTGTGTCTTCAAATGATTGCAAAAGCTCTTATTTAAACTCATTTCAAGGCATAGGGTGTTAAATGCTTCAACTTTACCTCCAAGCAGAGTAGAAGGACCTAGAATGCTCAAGGGAAGGGTCTAGAATCGTTTGGATGCAGATGGGATTCTTAACAATGAAGTTTTGGCACTGTTAGTGCAAACGTTACGACGTTTAATTTATACAATGTCTTCATGTTTTAATGATGACAAACACGTAACTTGTAACACATAACGTAAAGTGCACAAGTTACTCGTTCACACATCAACGTCTCTCAACATCACTTCAGGTATGAACAAACACTTTACCAACTTTGTTAAGTGATCAAAGACAATCCTTTTTGTCCTTAATCCTTACATTTTAAATGTCACAAAACATTTTTACAAAAATAAACTAGACAAATTATTTTTGTACTTATAAAGAAATGTTTTAATAAGAAAAATAAATTTGAAATTTGAATTTCAAAATGTCCAAACGGCCTCATTTCCCGCCCAAATCAGATAAAATTTCACCGGGCAACATTTCACCACAAAAGGACAAAAACTGTCAGGACGGTCCCTTGAATATAAGGGACCGTGGGACTGTCCAAGGTTTAAGGGACCGTCCCATGCTCCTCGAGCTGTCTATAAATACTGACCCATTTTCACCAGAAAAACTGATCCTCTTTGCACAAAAATTTCCTGGTCTTTCCTTTTCATTCTTTGATCACTACAACTCTTTGGTATGTGTTTATAAGTGATCTCGTCATCCATTACATCATGTGCAAGAGAAGATCACTCAAAGTCGTCAAGAATCGAAGTGTTATAGGTGTCCACACACAAACGTAACAAGTGTTACGGGTATAGGTTATGTAAATATTGTAAACGTTTCCGACTTATGTGTGAGTCAAGGATGGGGTTATGTGGGTGAACTTGGATGGTGATGTAGATCCAAGAAGTCTTGTAACTAGATTAGTTCATGTATTTGTTGTGAGGAGAGTGATGTCCTAGTGTGTAGGTTAGGACTTAGTTGAGTCATTGTGTGAAGTCTTGGATCGGGTGATGATCCAAGTGTGTCTTTGTGTGAAGGCTTGGATTGGGTAAAGATCCAAGAATGTCTTAGTGTGAAGACTTGAATCGGGTGAAGGTTCAAGTGAACGGGAGTGCTCATTCGTGTGAAGGCTTAGATGGTGTGTCGATCTAAGTGGGACAAGAGTGCTTGTTCGTGTGGCCACGTGGGCCTTGGTTTAGATTGGTTCTAGCTAGGATTAGGACTCGACATTCCGCTTAGTGTCGTTAAACTTGGTGTAAGCTTGTGTACGGTTTGTTCCGCCATAAAGGAGCGTGTTGATTAGTGAATTAACTCTCGAGTGTGGTACTCGGGGAGTGGAGTAGGACGAAAAGGTGCTTTGTGCCGAACCACTATAAATCATCGTGTCCGGTTTGCGTTTTCTCTTCCTATCTTTTTACTTTCTATACTTGCATTGCATTTAGATTTGTGTGGATTGTTGTGTGTATGCTTGTGATATAAACTAGTTAACATAGAAATGCAAAACATAAGAAAACTCAATCAGACGTAATAGACATGCCCACTGGTAGCGGTCCTTTATATAGGGACGGTCCATAAATATTTAAGGGATCACCGGTGTATATTAGGGACCTGGTCCACAGTGTAATCATAATTAACTAAAAAAATTTGAACCTGGTGTTACGTTCATGATTATGTGATTGATTGTATACTTGTTCTTAAGTGACATATATGATTGTTATAAGTGACATAACCACTATTCATATTTAGTCACGCTTGATCGGAAATTTGATACGAAACATTTTAAGTTTTAAAGAGGAACGTATTCACCCCCTCTACGTTTCTACAATTGGTATCAGAGCCACGTCGTTCTAGTTTTCGAAACAAATAGTTTTTAAAATAGAGTACGGTCCACATATCAAATTTCTCATTAAGAAGGATTAAATATGAAAAGTGTTTAGTTGCTAAACTTGTGCTTTGTTGTTTAATTCGTACTAGTTTTGTTGGTTAAATGCACTTCGTATACTAGCTTGAAGGAAATGAATTTTTACACGAAAAATATGTTTTTGCTTACTGGGGGCGGTCCCTTATCTCTGGGCGGTCCTTTATCACTAAGGGACCGTCGGGTATTTAAGGGACCTCCACCAGAATAGTGTCAAACTTTGAAAATTCATATAAAATCAATCGTAAGTCCGTAGGAGTCGTGCCACCCGCCATTTTAAAGGTAATTGAATGTACTTTCATTTAAAACTACTTGCAAAGATTGATGCCAAACTTTATTAAGTTGTAAATGCAAAATACTACATAGTAGTCAAAACCGTATGTCACGTTTTAACGTAAAACTTGCATTTTACTCTTACTTTCGAGTCGGACACTTCTAGTAAATGAATCTTTGAAAAATTGAGTCTTCATCTTTTCAAAATATCAATCTTAACTGATCTTTTAAAAGGGGAGGAAACTATTTTGGCTTAAAACAAAATCAAGCTATGTATACATTGTTGTATCTAACATACAAAATGATTACGAATATCTTTGTGTATGTTATGCTAAATGATTATGTGTCTTTGAATGCTTGCTTATGTTATAATGTTTTAGTAAATCACTTAGATATGTAGGCTAAGTTGAGTAATCATGTATGTCGAAAACAATTGTCTTACACAATTATCTTTCCAAAGATGCAGGTGTTAAAATAAGTCACCTTAAAATATGTAACACTTCTTCAACATGATTTCTAAAACATTGCATGCACTTATCTTGGTTGGCCATGGGTTGTCTAATCAAGATAAAGGTTTATAATAATACATTAGTATTTAAGTAAAAGAAAATGTATTTTTGAACCTTGCATATATTTGAAGACACACTAATTATTTCAAACAAGTAGTCATAAAGCTATTTTTACATAAGTTGTGTATTGTATAAAAATGGTTCGGAAAATTATTTTTACACTTATGTAATGTCAAAAACTATGCATATTATACGTAATAATAAATAGTTTTTACACACAAAATAAATGACAATCTTGAATCATTAAGTTAACATGTCATTATTAGAACCTCACACATACAACAAGTGTTATATTTGATGGAGCACATTCTATAAATTTTTACTTACTTTCTTTATTAAAAAGAGTGGTTGTGAGGGTCAAGAAAGATTTCGAGCTTATATCGATTTATTATTCAAAATATGATTGATATCATTATCGAATTTAATTGACAAGTTTTAGAGTGTGGACATGAAATTGGAGTCATTATTTGTCTAGCTTCAAGATATAACAAAACATATCATCTTGAACCTAAATACTCAATCACACTCGATTGGTATGAAAATAATGACGTCCTTCTCAAGACGAAAAGAATATGCATCAGAACTTACACTTGTGTTGATGATGTCATATTGAGTCTTCTTGTCCAAAGGTTGTGTTCCAAACATTAAACTAATATGTTTAAAAGGTGCTTAAAATACACAACGAAGTAGGATTGACGACTTGGATGTTTCATCCGAAATATTCAAGCAATTTACATTGCAACGCAATTTGTAAATGTGTCATTTCCGAAAACCTAAACACGAGCAAACAAACAACATATGTAGACTTTGCTCATGAACGAGTCAAGAATCAAAATCACATGTCAAGTAAAAATGTCACACATAATACATCATTAATCTTCAAGATTATAATATGCATTTCAAAAGGATAATTTATATCCTATGCATTCCACTCCCTTTGTAACATGAATGGTTATGTTACAAGAAAACACATTATAGTATGTTTGAAAAATATAGCATATGAGATTTTGAATGTAATCGAACACAATGTGTGTCATTGCATAAACAAGTAAAACTCATGCATCATACTTTACACTAAAATACTTGTTTTCAAAAGAGCAATAACCTTGTTCTTTTAAATAATCATAGTTGGTGTAAAATAAAATATGTCTTATCTCAATGACACATCATAACACAATTACAAGATTTACTATGGAGTATTATTGAAGCCAAAACATGTTAAAATGAGATCTCAACAAACAAATGTTATCATGTAATGCACCATCTAAACCAAACAACCTATAAATCTCAAACACATGATTTAAATACCGCACCTGCCTTTATTAGGATGTTGTGTAAGATATGTCGTTTTCATTAACCGGCTTTTAAAATATTGATAGTTGAGTTTTGTCAGGATATGTTCTAGCGGAATTGGCCAATATCATCTTTGGAAAACCTCGATGGGAAAGTATAGGAATTCCATTTTTTCTAATATGAGAATGGCTACTGGAGAACCTATTGCACTAGAAATTCAATTTAACCTAACGGTTAAATTGCTTCCGGGAGAGAAGTTGGGTTTGTGGTAAACCCGTAAAAGTGGTCGTGTTTAGCCTTAATTGAGCACCGCTAGTAATAATCTCATATCCATTCTCTAACTTTAATAATTTCCATTCCTACATTTGACTAATGATGATGTTTTACATGGATGATCTTTGTCTCCCGTTAAGATTGGACTTTAAACTAGTAGTAATTAGGATTTTCCTTGACAAACCTAGATTACTTGCATATATGTGATTAATAGTTGTAATCAACAACTTGCTCTTATGTGCTAAATGTCAACATGTTTTACTTTATGCTTGCATAGTAATCATGTTCTGTATGCATCTCTTTACATGGCTTATATGTTATTTGTGCACCTAAACTATGTTGGACTAGGTATGCCGTTCATGATACCTCCTAGATGTCTTGTAGTCTTACATGCTAATATCCTTGACTATTATGTGATGCATGCTTAAATGACTTACATGCTTAAATTTTTGATTCTTATGTATCTAGGCTTATTCCTCCTCACACTAGATCATAATCTTCCTTTAGGGTGTCTAGTGTCACAATCCCGCCTTCTAACCTAAACCATTCCTTAATCATTTGATTATTCCTATCCTTTAATCTGGGAAAAACAGAAACTGGAGAGACTCTGCACCTTACTGACGGCGGTCCCTTATTGCGTTGGCGGTCCCTTATCGTTAAAGGACCGTCCAATGATTTAAAGGACTGTCCCCAGTAAAGGTGTCACGAACTGGTTCACTGCTTTTCCTCTCCTGCAATACTTTGAACCATCCTACATCATGCCTTGTCAACAACTCACATAGAAGCATCTTCCTCATAACCTCTTATCACTCAAACCTCAAACCACCAATGTGAAATGAAAAACCGAGTTATCCTTTGTTCTACCAATATCGAGTTATCCACCATTTCCATGCCCTCAAAGAAACCAAGAGTCAATATCATACACCTAGTCATCTTCACAAGAAGATTCCACCATGTAACCAAACAAGTGTGTCATCCCCACTACAACCTAACCCATTAAGGTCAAACCACCTTTCATGATACATAAACCTATGTTCACCCTTGTGTCGCTCTTTGAAACAAAGGGCAATCGTCATATCCATACACCTATTAACATATTTGTCTATGTCGTCGAAATTCAAGTGAATTTCATTATGAAATGCGTCTTTTCCACTTTCTAGCAAGTGAAGAACACAAAGAAGATATCCAAGCTTCAAGTGTTGTCAAGTCATCACCACCTCATTTCACATATCCAAGTGAATTTCATTATGAAATGCGTCTTTTCCACTTTCTAGCAAGTGAAAAACACAGAGAAGATATCCAAGCTTCAAGTGTTGTTGAGTCATCACCACCTCATTTCACATATCCACCTTCGGTCGTCAACCAACAAAACACCTTAAAATTCCATGATTCCCAATCATCCATTAATGATTACTCAAACTCACAAAATATCTCCTAACCTCAATCCTCAAGAACACTCATTGTCACCAACATATCCCCCTCCAATGACGAATCCAATATAATTGGTATCACCCATGAGATTTCCTTCAAAAACTCCTTCATTAGATTCCATAGTATCATCCCTTTTCCTTTTTCACATTTACATCCTCTTAATAAAACACCCAACAAAACTAGGATAGTATGCACCATCTTTGATGTCTCCCATTCCGTTGATCTATTCGACGATGCCCTTTTAAGGATTCTCGTATTCCGTTGAATTCCTTCCTCACTCATTGTAAGTGCAAACGTTCCTTTCATTATCTCCCCACACATAACTTCATTTAACCACCAACTTCAATTATGAAGTCTCATATCTTCCTTCTCACACCATCCTTGCCAAACTTTAGCTCAAAACATACTCTCTTCATTTTGGTCCATCCTTTCCCACTTCTCCACTATTAGAGAGTCATCTTCATCCCTATCTAGGAGCATATCATCCTCATCCCATATCACCTAGACACTAGACACTTATCTTGGAAGATGTTAGAGAATGGTGTGTTAATCAACAATTATATATGTTTAATTTCAATCCCTCTCATGCCATGCTTTAGAATAATCATATTTGAGTCGACAATGTCATCCTATATAGATCATCATTATTATATATGTGCACTTGTCTACTAACTTTGTTTTGTAGCATTACTTCATTGATCGATTCTTTGGTAGCCAAAACTAGTTTTGAGCATAGACCAAGGGGTAGCATTTGCAAGTGTCAAACTAGGGATGCAATGAGCTAGGGGGAGCTCGAAAGTAGTTAGGTACATGGTTTGGAGTTGGTTAAAGCATGGCGGTAGGAGCAAGGCTTCACTAGGATGATGCACGCTCAATTCTTTAAATGATGGGGGTCGGGATTAGGGCTGGCATAACAGGTCACACGAACCTGTTAAGACACGAACTTGTTAAAGTCAAACACGAACACGACCTGTTAACTAATCGTGTCATTTTTCTCAAACACGAACACGACACGAAAAGTAACAGGTGCACCTGTTAAGACCTGTTAACAAACCTGTTAACATGCATATTAGGATTTTATTTTTTATTATTTTTTTTTTTTTTTTTTTTTGCCGNAAGTTTTAACCAGTCAAAAAACAATCTCAACACTGTCCCACTTACATCTCACGTACAGCTAGCTTATTTATCATTAACCTCAAAACTTTCCATCATCTACTACTTACAACAAGCAATAATCTCACAAGTCACTTTACATCTACAAGATTTGAAATGAAAAAAAAGGAAATAAAAATATAACAATGATCTCAAGTTCCTATGGCTCTATTAACAGATCATTTAAGATCTTAAACCAATCACTGAAACCCTTCACTGTTCTTGACAATATTCGATTATAAAGAAAGAAAAATAACAATTATGTTATTCCTTTTTCTTTGTTTCAGAATGTCTAACACAAGAAACACAACAAACAAAACAAACCTTCATGAAACCTTGAAGAAATGATGCGCCACGGTTGTGTTTTATGATTCAAATATTAAACGAAGCTATTGTGTTGGTGAAGAAGAAGATTGCAACAGATTTAAGGAGACGTGAATTGGTATTTGATGGAGTGATAAGGTGGAAGATTATTGAAGCTGCTTTTGGATCTGGGAAAATATTATTGTTGGGAGTGGATTCGATCCACAATCTTGGTGTGTCGATTATGAGTGCAAGTTTTAAATTTATTAGGATGAATTACCGAATCTAGAAACAACACATACGAGCAAGTGAACTCGTCCGTTATAGCAAGATATTATGGTAAGTCGGGATCGTTCGCAGGGATTTGTGAGTGAATCAAAATATAAGTCTAAAAGTAAATCTCTAACACGAGCAAATAAGATAATAAGCAAATTCAATAATTTAAAAACTACACTTACTTAGACTATGGAAACCCCAACTTGAAGGAAAAGGTAAATCAAAAGTTTTACGTTAAAACGAGACACAAATGTTTGACCACCGTGTAGTATTTTGTCTTTCTAACAAATTTAACTTTGAAATAATTATTTTTAAGTATTTTTAAATGAAAGTAGACTCAATTACCTTTAAAACGCCGGGTGGCACGACTTCTACGGACTTACGGTTAATCTTATATGATTTTTCAAAGTTTCTGAAAAACTGTCGAACAGACAGGCGGACCCCTTAATTTTAAGGGGGCCGCCCAGTATTTAAGGGGGCCGCCCAAAGAATTAAGGGGGCCGCCCATCTGGTACTCAAAAAAAAATTATTTTTTATTTATTTATTTTTAATTTTTTTGTAAAAAATTGTTTTCTGACTTTGCGAAAAGATGTGTAACTTCCTGATTTTTGATACCGAACATATAACACTTATTTTAAGCATAACATTATTTCGAGCTAGTATAATTAGTGTATATAACATCAAAACTAATACAAGTTAATCAACAAAGCACTTTTCATATTTAATCCTCCTTAATAGATAATTGATACACGGATCGTACTCAATTTTTAAAACCATTTTTTTTGAAAATTAGAGCGAACTAGCTCTTGATACCAATTGTGGAAAACTAGAAGGGGGGGGGGGGTTGAATAGTTTTCCCCTCTTTTT
>LBNU01004640.1:83008-94406 GCA_014162995.1 Artemisia annua | reverse complement strand
TATCTAAGACATTCGTGAGTTGGAGATCGGCCGGGGTGGGATTCGCTATGATTCCAACTCCTAGCAGTGTTAGCGTACGCGTATTGGATTGAAAATCCTGTTTGAAGGTTCGGTTAAGTTTGGATGAAAGTTGATTTATGTCTAAAGCAATGTAAAGAATTAAATATATCAAAGAGAATTAGATTAGGATGATTTGAATCTGGTGTATAAAGATTATTTATGTGAGGGTCACATGTTGTTGATTCGAAGTGTTAAGACTAATCTGAGATTTGGTCCAGCGCTGAGGTGCATTTGTTAATCGGATCCTAGATCGGACGCATGAGGTTCACGTGAAATTACCTGCCAACCTTAATGTCTATGTGTCATGATGTATTTCCAAAAGTCCTTGTATGTATCCAATATCCTTGACGTGTGGACCACATTTCTTCTGTGGCAGACGCTTCTTAAGAGAAGATCGATAACCTACTAGCGTATGACATTTGGTATCTTTATCGGACCTGAAAAAAGCCCTAAATCGTGAGACCAAATAAACGAGAATGCTTATGAAGAAATTCCATTTCTCTCACAAAGAAGCGAAAAGTAAAAAAAGGAATTTAGGGTTGAAGTCGCTGGGAAGATTCACCCTAAAACCGTTATCTGGTAGGAGTCATTTTGGAACACCCACGATACAACCTAAAGCGTACCCACAATCAGAGGATTACCGAAGTGACATGCTGTCAAGGTGCTGTTTGATTTGACCTGGCAGGAGTTTCACTCCAAACTGGGAAAACATGTGTGATATTCCCGCTAAGTGTTCTTGGCAGAGTTGGCTAAGATTCTAACGTAGGACTCAAAAATATTTACCATCTGGTTCCTTAATGTGTGAACAACAGGTAGAGTATCACGTGTTCCTATGAGTATCTTTTGATGCATCTCTTGGCTCGTAACTCGATAAGTGCACATTTGGTTATTCCTTATTCGGAGACTAGTGAGGGGGTCTCCTGTTCACATATCAACTAGTCTAAGAGACAACGATCGATAGATTACAGCGGTTCCCGTGAGAATGAACAAGCTCGTTTTAAATAGAACTTGAGTGGCTTGGAAGGTTTAGTGCAAGTGCGTCACGGGTCCATGACGGTCTTTTCTTCAATACCGATTTTACCTTGGTTAAACAAGTCAGATAAGCATACCATGAATAGAACCCAGTTTCTGCCCTACGAGGGTTGAATAAGTAGGAGGGCTTATTTCTTTTCACCCTTTATCATTCTCATTTCTTTATTAATTCTTCAACCCCTTGCAGTGCTTATCGGACGACTTCCATTACTAGAACCTTTGTTTGGTTTGTCCACGTCCTAGCTCAGCTACAGTCGCCACTCCTTCCCTTTCTCACTTTCTCCTTTTTTTCCAATCATTCCTAAAGGGAGGCTGTCATAATCTATCCACAGTGGATTGCCCTGGAAGACCATCCGGTTCTGTGGATTCATGGGAACATATACCTAACTTACATGCCTTATAACCTCCATGCATTAAATTAAAGTGGTCGGCATCTTTATGGTATCTTTCCCAGCATCGTCTAATAACCAAAATGTTCATTGAAAATTCTCTCAAAAGGTGTTTATTGATTAGAGAAGACATTTGGTAACACTTTGAGAGTTTTATATCATTTTTCCAATGCCCCTCTTTAATTGCTCATAGGAATAGATAAGAAAGTTGACATGTCGGGTGAGTTGCCTTATTTGAATTTGATCGGCTCTTAATAACATATACCGAGGGACACGTTTACGTTGCTTAGTTAAAGCGGATCCATTATCAGCTTTTAGGTGATAACTAGCCCCTCAATAACTAACTGTGAAATTGTTAACATTTCTTAAAAAAGGAATTAGAGCCCGTCCAAAGTATATATCTAAGAGAGTTTCTCGAAACGGTACTTTCTACTTGGACCAGTCCTCTTCGAGACACGTTTACATCACTAGTTAGACCAGCTTGAAATTATTACCCTGCCAGGACTAGTCTTTTCGATTCACGACTTTTCATGTTTCGTCAATTCTGAGTCATAATCATTTCACGGTTTCTACTTGATTTTGTAAAATCCCGCGAAAGACTCTTAGCCACTTGCTCCCCCTCAATATGTGCACATTGATTGAATCAATTTGAAAGTTTTTAAAACTTTGGCACATACGGGTGAGCTTTTATACGAGATCATTTATTCATCATTTTTCAATCACTTGCTCCCCCTCATTATGTGCTTTGATTAAAATCGGAAATCTTTAAGATTTTAGCACATACGGGAGCGAACTTTTGTGTCCAAAAACATCTTTTCAAGTCCAAAAACATCACATTTAACCACTTGCTCCCCCTGATCGAGGCAGAATAAGTGGTGAAGCTTTTACCACGAGGATCGTTATCCCAACGAGGGTTGAAATTGATCTTGTCACTCGAGTCGTAAGTTATGTGAGATGAATTGGTTTTAAAAGATGTGATTTGATTTGGTTTTAGTTATACTACGTAATTTGTTTAAAACTTAAAAGAAATAAAGTACGAGAATAAAAGAAATAAGTTGAACGACAAAAGAAAACATGAATCTAAGTAAAGCGTAAAAGAAATGAGATTAAAGTTTAAACTATAAAAGAAATAAATAAATAAAATGTTTTTTGTTGTTTTATATTTTAATTAACGAAGAGAAAGTTTATACTAAGAAACGTTTAAAGATTTAATGAACTAAGGTTAAACTAATAAGAAAAGAAAGTAGCTAAGTAGAAATGAAACTAAGAGATTTTTAAAGAAAAGTCGACGGAGTAACGTTTAGAAATAAGAGAAAAGAAAATCCTCACTCGTTGGAACGATGAGGTGAGTAAGCCAAGCTCGGCTAAAAGATAAATGAAACTTGAAATAATAAGACACGACACAAAGAACTAAAAGCTTGTAAATCAAAACTAAAACTCACACACTAAGTCACCAAACTCGCTAACATATGAGATTTAAAACTCGCAACAAGTGAAAAGTTAATACTCGCAAAAAAGGAGAAACTAATACTCGCAACCAAACTCAAACTCGCAAGAACTAGCATCATACTCGCAATTGATTTGTCATACTCGCAAGAGATAAGTTTCCTTACTCGCAATACATGCCAAACTCGCAAGAACTGATTGCCAAGAATGATACTCGCAATCAAAAGTATAGCTTACTCGCTATTGGACTCATACTCGCAAGACAAATTAAAGAACCATACTCGCAAGGAATTTCAATACCATACTCGCAAGACTACACATTTCATACTCGCAAAGAAAAACAATAAAATGATACTCGCAACTATCCAGATCCCATACTCGCAAAAACACTAAAGAAATCCCTACTCGCAAATACCTAGTTTAGAAAATTATACTCGAAATTTTTCTAGGGCTTGTAATTTGGAACTAAAATTTAACGTGAAAACAATATTAAGACTCGAAAGAAAAACGTAAAGAAACCAAATATTAAGCTAGATTAAACTTTTAAATAAGCTTATATAAGCTCACGACTCAAAAACAAACGCTAAACCATGATTACAACCCACGAATACAAGGACATGCAAAGGTGGTAAAGGACTTATAGAAGCTTTTGTAGGAAAGAATAAGACACGTAAATAAGCTTGAATAAGATGAAGAGATATAAAAGAAAGATTGAAATAAGCTAGGAAATAAGCAAAGAAAAATGATTAAGACATGAAATAAAAGCTTGCATTAATAAAATCTTACACTAAAACTTGAAATAAACCAAAAACTAACCAAAAAACTAACTCGAGCAAATGAAGGCTAGGGGTGCTATTTAAGGGAGCCAAGGAGGCTTTCCTTTTTACATTGTGTGCACTTAACCCCCTAGTCTTTTACATTTCGTGAATACTAAGCGAAAACTTAAGATACAACGCTACTAAACTTTCTAAAAATGTAACTTAAGCCCTTGTAACTTGAGGTGATGTGTTGACGAGCTTTCCAAAGGTCTTTGAAGATATAAAAGTGATCACTTGCTCGAACTTAGAAAGTTTAGCTTCATAATTATCTTTGATCTTCGATTAAGCGTCTCTTTTATTTTCTTGAGCCCTTTGAGAAATAATTTGTCTTCACGGGCTTTTCTTAAGTAAATTTCATCTTTTGCTTAACTTAAGAACTCTTTTCCACATCTCGTGCTCGTTTTAGGCTTTAAGGTTGCTTTTCATGTTGTTTTTTTGCAATATCCTTACCTGCACAGTCATAAACACAAAAACACGATATCTTTGGCTTTTAATGTTAGTTTTTGGTCTATAATAGTCTAATAATGGTGAATAAAAGGTATGTGAATAAGCACATACCAAAATCCCCCAGACTAAGGTATTGCGTGTCCTCACGCAATGTAATCACATCACGCCTTAAGGATAAATAATTTCAAAACCTCTCTTTACTAACTTTGAAAAGTAGCAAAACGTTCAAGAGAAATTCGAAATCATTTATTCCCTAAAACGCCCCGGCTTTCCATTTTTGACTATGTACATCACATATTACACTATTTTAGCATATGACGGTGTGAATGACTTTCATTATCTTTTGATAACGATTAAGGGTCATAGAGCAAGAACACGATTCATAGAAAAGTGACCGATTGGATAAAATTCATCGTCCCTGATTTTTCACAAGTCCCAAACTAAGTGCAAAAACGAGATCACCGCTTACTTAGACGTTAGATACCAATACCACTCATGGAAGTTACTTGTGTGTGGTCACCTCCCGCTCCCAAATCTTAGTGCATCTAGAATTTTTTAATTGATTTGAGAAATGAATTGCTTCATATTTTCTCGTTTCAATATGATTTAGTCCGATAAAGATACCAAATTCAAACGCTAAGTAGTTATCGATCTTCCCTTAAGAAGGTTTGCAAGAGAAATGTGGTCCACATCAAGGATATTGGATACATACAAAGACTTTGGAATACATCATAAATAGACATAAGTTGGCGAGTACATTTCACGTGCACCTCATGCGTCCGATCTAGGATCGTAACATGCACCTCACGCGCGACCAACTTTAGTCTTAACACTAGAACTCATGATCCATAAATCTTCAACATACATCCTTATTCTTTGATTTTTTTTTACTTGCCTTAGTAACTTCTCAACTCCGAACCTTCACGGTTTCAATCCAAGACCTACCGCCAACTGCTAGGGTTGGAATCTAGGATCCAAGGCCCGATCTCAATCCGAAGTCTTAAAGCACCTTAGCTCATACATAGCAATGGGCTTTTGGGTAGCTCCGAAACCACATGCGTACTACGCTTATACAACGATAAACAATACAACTTCAACTAGCGTGTATCCATGATGTGTACCCAATTTCCCAAGCAGAGATTCTCTTAAGAAGATAAAGAACTACTCATCGGCTAAACCTAACATCTTTAATTAGCACACAAGATATGGGGTGAAACAAGCTGATGGGAACGAAAGGCCACAAGTACCGTCGATGAGCTTTAAAGAGAACCACTACTCCACGTATGGCATCTAACTTCTAAATAAACACTATCATATCTCATTCTCCGCATTTTGAAAACCTCAAATAATGAGATCCGCGGATACTTAGCCGATAGTTTTAAGCCATGCATATATAAAGTAAAGTACGGGAGCCGACAAAAGAGTAGCTCCTTGCGTACAAAACTAGCAAAAGCTTTTATGATCATCTTTGGTTAAGGGAACAAGCTAGGGCTCAACACGCCCGGATCAAGTCAAAATTTTTATTCTCACTCTTACCTAGTAGGAAAGTCAAACTCGGTGTCAAAACTTTTATTCTATTTTTGCATAATTTCTAATTTTTTTTTTCATCTTTTTCTTTGGAATTTTTCAAAATTTTTCAATTTTTTTGGATTTTTGAGGAAAACGGGGTTGCGTAAGTAAACGTCAAAGATGAAAGTACTAGGTCAATCAAATCGAAGATTCACCCCCCAGACTAAAGATAAACATTGTCCTCAATGTTTTAAAGGTAAGGGTAATCCTAACAATAAATCTAACGCCGTTTATTAAGTGTGCCAAAGATACCATTAGTCGATAAGATTTTGGATATACGATTTCCATTCAAGCATCAATACATGGGACTCGAGTCGAGATGAGATGATCCACGAGCACGAGAGTCATCATGAATTGGGGAAATCCTGCACAAACACAAACAACCAAGCAAACACAAGATTGGAAGAGGTCGCCCTTCTCGCGTTACTTATTAGAAACTAGAAAACATGGATGGATAAGCATGGGGTGCCTCCCACGAAGAGCTTTGGTTTTGATCATCGAGTCACTTAGCTTGACTCTATCCCCGAATTTAGTTGTCCTTGGGGAAAGTTTGGAGATCCGGGATTACCAATGGTAGATCCCCTCCAAAGTAGTGTTTCAAACGATGACCGTTTACCTTAAAATGTTCCCCATTTTGGTTAAAAAGTTCAACAGTACCATAAGGAAAAACTTGGGCAACGGTAAACGGTCCAGACCAACGGGACTTAAGTTTCCCAGAAAATATTTTTAACCTTGAGTTAAAAAGCAAAACTTGATCACCGACATTAAAAACACGATTTTTGATTTTTGAGTCATGAATCCGTATTGTTTTCTCCTTGTAAATTAAAGAATTTTCATATGCTTGATCACGGAGTTCATTCAATTCATTCAACTGGATTTTTCGGTGATCACCCGCGGTTTTTAAATCATAATTCACATGTTTTAAAGCCCAGTAGGCGCGATGCTCTAGCTCAATCGGAAGATGACATGCCTTTCCGTACACGAGCTTGTAAGGGGTACAACCAATTGGTGTTTTATAAGCTGTGCGGAAGGCCCAGAGTGCATCATCTAACTTGTCCGACCAAGAAGAACGATTCTCACCCACGGTTCTTTCCAAAATTCTTTTTAGACCACGATTCGACACCTCGACTTGACCACTAGTTTGAGGATGATAAGCGGTACTAAGTCGATGGGTAACACCATATTTTGACATAACTTTTGAAAATCGGTCATTACAAAAATGAGTTCCACGGTCACTGATAATAGCTCGAGGTGTACCGAATCTGGCAAACAAACTTTTCAAAAATTTTACAACCACTCGGGCGTCGTTAGTTGGAAAAGCTTTTGCTTCAACCCATTTAGAAAGATAATCGACTGCCACGAGGATGTATTTGTTTTTGTTTGAAGATGGAAATGGTCCCATGAAATCGATTCCCCAAACGTCAAAGATTTCACAAACTTGGATGGAGTTTTGAGGCATCTCATCCCGCTGTGAAATTTTTCCTTGTCGTTGGCACGCGTCACAAGACTTCACCAGGTCCTGTGCATCGCGGTAGATCGAAGGCCAGAAGAAACCGGAGTCAAAAACTTTTTTAGCAGTAAAATTGGCACCATGATGTCCCCCTGTGGGTCCATTGTGGCATGCCATCAAAATAGCTTCGGCCTCTTTACCATGGACACATCTCCGAATGATTTGGTCCGCACAAATTTTGAACAAATAAGGGTCTTCCCAAAAATAATGTTTCACATCTTTGAAAAATTTCTTTTTGGCCTGGGTCGACATTCCTTTTCTTATAAAATTCCCCGCATGGTAGTTTGCAAAATCGGCAAACCATGGGGTACTAGAATCACCAAGTGACACGCTCCCAAGGGCCTCGAGAGGAAATGAGTCATTGATATCCTTTTTCTCGAGCACGCCTTGGTGAGGATTTTCAAGACGGGACAAATGGTCAGCAGCTAGGTTCTCTGATCCTTTTGTATCTCTAATTTCAACTTTAAACTCTTGTAAAAGGAGAACCCAGCGCATAAGTCTTGGTTTGGCATCAGGCTTGGTCATTAAGTATTTGAGGGCTGAATGGTCCGTATACACTATGCATTTCTTTAAAAGAAGATATGGTCGAAATTTTTCAAAAGCATAAATAACTGCCAACATCTCTTTTTCAGTTGTTGTGTAATGAAATTGGGCACTATTCATGGTTTTGCTTGCATAGTGTATAGGCCGAAAATATTTGTCCTTTCGTTGCCCCAGGACTGCCCCAATTGCATAATCACTTGCATCACACATTAATTCAAAGGGCAAATCCCAATCGGGGGCAACTAAAATAGGAGCCTCCGTCAACTTCTTTTTAAGGGTATTAAATGCATCAATGCACTCATTTGTGAAGATGAACGGGGCTTCCTTTTCCAAAAGGTGAGTCAAAGGTCGGGATATTTTTGAAAAGTCTTGTATGAATCGTCTATAAAAGCCAGCATGACCGAGGAAACTTCGAATTCCCTTGACGGTCGTGGGATGAGGTAATTTTGCGATAACATCAACTTTCGCTCTATCCACCTCAATCCCGGCTTTAGAGATTTTATGGCCCAGGACTATACCCTCGTTAACCATAAAGTGGCACTTCTCCCAATTCAGAACTAAATTGGTTTCTTCACAACGTTGGAGCATTTGTTCCAAATGGGAGAGACAAGACGAGAATGAATCACCATACACAGAAAAATCATCCATAAAAACTTCCATCGTCTTCCCGATCATGTTTTGGAAAATGGCGGTCATACATCTTTGGAACGTGCCTGGGGCATTGCATAAGCCAAAGGGCATACGACGGTAGGCAAACGTTCCGTAAGGACAAGTAAAAGTGGTTTTCTCTTGATCGGGAGGATCGATGGGTATTTGAAAATATCCAGAAAAACCATCAAGAAAACAGTAGAACTCATTTCCTGCAAGTCGTTCAAGCATTTGGTCCATAAATGGAAGTGGAAAATGGTCCTTTCGAGTAGCCTCATTGAGCTTTCGATAATCGATGCACACTCTCCAACCGGTTACGAGACGTGTGGGAATAAGCTCATCATCATCATTCGTCACGACAGTCATTCCACCCTTCTTAGGCACACAATGAACCGGGCTAACCCATGAGCTATCGGAAATTGGGTAAATCATCCCAGCGTCGAGTAATTTGATTACTTCATTTTTTATGACTTCATGGATTTTGGGGTTAACCCGTCGGTGTTGTTGGACGGACAGCTTAGAATCGTTTTCAAGTAAAATCTTGTGGGTGCAAAAACGAGGGTCTATGCCCTTGATGTCGGAAATACGCCAAGCGATGGCATCTTTGTGTTTCTTAAGCATATCAACGAGACGGTTCTTCTCCTCATCTTGAAGGTGTTTAGAGATAATGACTGGAAATTTGTCGGTTCCTTCCAAGAAGGCATACTCAAGATGAGGAGGCAATTCTTTAAGCTCGAGTTCTGGAGGCTTTTCGTTAGATGGTTCGACCTTTTTGACTTCTTCAACATTAAGTTTCTTCGGAGGGAGAGGTGAAAAGGGGTCTTCATTCAAGAGTTTTTCAAGCATAAGAATGTCGCCCTCCGGATCATAGTAAGAATCATCACTATCTGATAATGAAGATGTATCAGTAGAAAGAAAAGCATCGACTTCTTCCAAAAAGAAATCACCTCCTTCAAATGGAGTGAAAGAAGGGGAAGAGTCGGCAATTATGGGTTGAGAAGTAGAAGAATTATCTTGGGGTGAAGAAATAGTAGAAGTGGGATTGCCACTTGAAAAACCGAGTATCTCTTGAGAATACTCATCAGAAACTTCATCAATGACATCGATTTTGCTGATGGTCATGGGTTCATCGGTGGAGGAATATCTTGCTGTTTGGTCCAAATTAAACGTAACGGCTTCATGACCATCTCGCAAGGTAATTTCTTCATCGTACACATCAATCAAAGCACGGCCCGTCTTTAGGAAACCTCGTCCGAGAATGAGAGGAACCCTCGGATCGGGATCAAAAACGACGACAACAAAATCAGCCGGAAAGTGAAATTTTCCCACATTGACGATGACATCTTCGGCTATGCCTTTAGGACGAGAGGTAGAACGGTCGGCAAGCTCGAGTGTCATGCGTGTCGGAGTCAAAGGGGGTAACGACAACTTCTGCCAGACGGAAAACGGCATAAGGCTAATGCTAGCACCTAAATCGGCTAAGGCGAAACATTGAACCATTCCGGGAAAATTGCATGGAATTAAGAACTTGCCGGGGTCTTCAAGCTTTTCGGGAAGCTTTTTAAGGAGCACTGCCGAGCAATTCGCATTCAAAGGTGTAGTCGACATTTCATACAATTTATCTTTATTATTCAACAAGTTTTTAAGCATTGATGAAAACTTTGGCATTAACACAACAGCATCAGCAAGACTCAAATCAAAGCGAATGTCTTGAAACATCTTAAAGAACTTTTCCTTCATTATGTCATTTTTATCTTGACGTTTTTGCTCATTAAGACGAAAAGGATATGGAAGACTTGTTTTAACTGGTTCATCTTGTTCAAAAACAATTTTCTCTTTTCCTTTCGAAACATTTGCATTTTCATTTGTCGATTGAACCACCGGAGGTTGGATATTTTCGGTCCTTCCTTGGTGAATAGGAATTCTCGTATCCGTTGTCACCTCGGTTGCACGGTCCACTACCTTTGAAGGAGGAGAATAAGAGGCAGTTGGAACCGTTGGTCCTTTGTAAGAAACGCCACTGCGTGTTGTGATCGCCTTGACATCACCCCTCGGGTTAGCGATCATGTTGCTAGGTAGAGAAGTGGTACCCGAACCCGAGGGTCGATCATTTAAAGCCTTTTTCATATCAATCATTTCCTTTAATAACTAACTTGTTGTGTCCTGTTGATTTTTAAGTTGTAACTGTTGACTTTGCATGAAAGCTTGTTGGTTTTGATTGAAAGTTTGCTGGTTTTGATTTTGACGAAGTAATTCTGCCAACAACTCATCTGTGTGTGATTGATTATGAACAACACCTTGGTTTTGGTTAAAAGGTAGCCCACGGGCATTGTTGTTGAAACCTTGACCTTGATTTTGAAAATTCTGATTCTCATTATTAGCGTTTCCGTAATTAGCACCTTGATTTCCAAAATTTCCATAATTACTTTGAAAGTTCCTGTTTTGGTTAAAACCTTGATTTTGATTTTGAAAACCTTGAGTTGCACGACTTTGATTCTGATTGACTTGATTACCATGATTTTGCACATTTTGGTTTGAAGTCTGGTTATTAAAACCTGGTGGTGGTCCAAGAAAGTTGGTAGAACGGTAGCTGAGGAGATTTCGGTCTCCTTGGGGTTGGTATCGGTTACCACCCATGTTAGCAGCGTACACATTCTCTTGAGCGAAAGAACCGGTTGTTGGACATTCGTTGTATGAATGGGGACCACCACAAGTTTCACAACTTTGGTTAACTGCATTGACGGTTTGACGATTGTTATTAAAATTTGCAACAAATGCATCAAATTTTTTGTTAAGAGCGGCGATTTCAGGATTAGAAGACGTGGTAGATCTGATTGACTCTCGTTCAGCAGTAGAATCCCAATAATTATGGTGAGCAGTCATATTTTCGATGAGATCCCAACATTCTTCAGGCCGTCTTTTCATGAATGTTCCTC
>LBNU01004640.1:58971-81136 GCA_014162995.1 Artemisia annua | reverse complement strand
TAGAATTAATGATGGGAACATTAGAACGAGAAACTGCTGTTTGATTTCTGGTATCTGATGTGTTATGTTTTGGTGATGTTATGGGCACTTTAAAGGCAACATGCTTGTTCTTAACCTTAGAGGAAAAATCATTAGTCTTATCACGCATGCAAACAGCTTTAGGACATGTACCAATGGCATAATCTAAGAGCTCATATGATCTGTTGGTGAGATAATACACATCACGGATGCAAATGTCCGCAAGACTCACCATTCTAACCTCTTCAATAGTTTCGCAGAGGATATCTAAGCAATCCTTGAGATACCTAAGGTACTCACTATGAACAAACGCATTATTCCTAAGGGGAAGAGGAATATTAATGGCATCAACATCAGTTCTTTTTGTTTTAGCCGCTTTGGTGAGACTGCAATCACATGCAGTGACTGACATTTTCCCTTTCACCTGAGTGTTTAGATTCTCATTTTCTTTAAGAAAAGAAGCTATCTTTTCATTGTTTTTATCACGTGTGATCTTCATCGAATCATGTAACTCTTTGTAATGTTGTTTGATTTTAGAGTTTTCAGCTTGAAAACAATCATTTTCGTATTTCAAGTCGTTAATGACATTTTGAAGTTGAAGATATTGAGAATCTAAACACGGAGGTTTCTGGGTATCAATCGCATCACATTTATTATCAATCACATCACATTTATTCGTCTTAAATTGTGCAATTTGAAGCTTCAGTTTCCGAATCGTGTTAGTGTGAGCTTGTATTGTTTCATCCCTTTTGGCTATTTCAAAATATGCATCAAATTCAGGAGCATCCGAAGATGTCTTGGCATTTAAGTTTCTAATTCTTTCTTCTAGATGTTGGTATCTTAATTGCAAGTTAAGATTATCAACCTCTAGTTTTGAAAATTGCTTGACCATGTTATCATGATCATCTATTTGAATATTTTCGCACAGTTTTAAATTCTCCCCCTCAAGCTCAACCATACGATTCTGGAAAACTTTTAATGTAACAAAAATTTCATGAAATTGGGAAGCAGTTAAAGAAGAATCAGTAGCAGTATAAAACACATCTTGAGCAATGCACATAGCAATCAAATTATCATACATGATGAGAGCATTCTTCCTCGCAATTTCACTATGTTGAAGATCTATTACAGTTTGTTTTACTTCACGTTCCTGGTTTTTAAACACCTCTTTCATTTCATTGATCTCTAGTTTAAGGGACGTTTCCATGTATTCAAAATGGTTTTTGATTTGTTTAAAAAACGGAATGACTTCTGTGAGATAGCATTCTTTTGTAACTTCAAAACCCCTTTCCCCCTCAGTAATTCCCGTTGGAGTAATCCTCTTTTTACATGTTTTGTCAAAATCCGCAAACATTTGATACAGTACATACATGCTAATAAGAGTTTTACATTGCGTGGGAAGTGCTATCGGAACTAGGTTCATGGGTGTATTGGGAGGATACACTGTTGGTTTAGCAAACTTAAGGGGAGTGGTAGCCATAAGAAGTTCAGCTTTCATTTTTTCCACATCTAAGGCCCAAAAAATCTGTTCAGGGGTTAACCTAGTTTGGGGCACAAAGACAGTCAATCGGTTCTGCTCATAGTAGTTATGGGCTTGATATTAACACGCTTAGCAATGCACATGGGATCCTTCATATTATCCTCAAGTCTTATCCTATTTTCAGTTTCACTTACATCAATCTCTTTTGTATCACGCACATCAGGGGGATCATGATTGGGTTTAAGCATCACATTGAAGTCATATAAGGCAGGTTGAGAGGTACTAACGCTCCTAAGATAATTAGTTTTAGGCACTCCTGTCTCCTTATCACTATGTTTATCACGAAGCTTAATGTGCTTTAGTATCATTTGAGCAGTTTGAATGGTTTGGCCTTGTGTGTACAATTTGTTTTCAAGCTTGTTCTTTAAGGCCTTTAATTGGGAAAAATCGTTTAGAAGATTGGCTTCCTTACTTTGAAAATCTAATTTTAGTGTGTTGACACTGTTTTGAATCTCCTGTTTTTGTTTAACAGTTTGATCGATTTGATTTTGCAAAGATTTTATTTCCCCTCTTAACTCTTCTTCCTTTAAATTCCTTTTGGTAATATATGTACACATTTGCCAATTCATTTTCTGTTCACGTTCGGTTAACTCAAATTTTGCACGTTGTTGATACATATTCACCTGATCTTTGAGAATATTAATCCTAGTGGTTAAGGTGTCATCAGGTATAACAGCAGTATATTCATCATATTCACAAGTATCATTATTAACGGAAGAGTCATCACTTGGTAAAGCAGTCTCGACACTTTGTTTCAAGTATTGCTCATATGGGACAACATTGCTATTACCCATATCAGCAGAATTTGAATCAATAGTGTCGGTGTGTTTTACTTCGTTATGAGTCCTTTGATTGTGCATCACATCGTCAACATGTGTATCTTCAGATGCTCTACTAGATTCATCAGACTCTTTATTGTTATCCATATGTTGTTGTTTTGAGAGAACATTAGTGTTTTTCAAACCAACATCATCTGGCGTGACAATACTAGTTTGATGAACCTCATCGAGTATCGTTGGAATGGCACTTGTTTCATATGTGTCATATAATTTGAGTACCTCAGAAATGATGGATGATTTTGATGATCCTGATTGATTTGCCGATGTGACTGCAGATGTAAGCTTGGCCATAAAGATGGTTTGTGCAGTAGGTTCATCATCAACATCAGAATCAAATGCATCACAATCTTCATCCTACAAGATGTTCGGGTCATTTAGAGCAAGATCCTGGACTGGTTGATCATCCACATCAGCATCAAAGGAATTCCCTTCATCACCAGCAAGAAATAGTAGTTGTTCCTCATCCAATTGCACTCCATTTTCTTGGGCTTGCATCAACAGCATTTTATCTTTGAAGTAGTCGGAATTCTGAGGACGTTTTGGTTCAGTGCTTTTTCTTGCAATATGACCTAGCCCACCACAGTTGTAGCACTTGATTCTTCCTTGTCCTTGATTGCCATTACCCATTCTGTTCTGAACATTTCCTCGGACATCCTGTCTTCCCTGAACCACAACTCGCCCATCTTCCACAACAACAATATTACGTGGATTAGATGAGGTTCTGAGTTGATTGTTGGTTTGAGGAAGAGTGCTTCTAAAGTGTTGAACCAACAGAGAGACTTGATTGGAGAGATTATCAAGTCTCTTGTCCATGTAGGAATTTCCCGATTCTTGTGAATTTGTTTTGACACTTGCTGATTGCATTGAGGCTTGACCAAGAGAAGACTGATTCTGTGTTGCTTGAGCAGTGATTGGAGGGTTGATTAAGTCAGCTGAGAATTGGTTGAGTCCTTGAGCACTGGAGATTAGAGCAAGAGGATCATTTGAGGGATGAAACTTCTCTCTTAGCTGACGATCATACATGGCATGTTTCTCATGTTGTTGCAGATAAGCATAGAGTTGCTCATAGTTGGTGTTTCTGAGTCCTTTGTTTAGCTTCACAGCTGTGACAAATCGATCCCATTCTGGTGACATGTTATTGACGAACTTTGAGTTGAGTTGGATGTTGGGCATTGTCATTCTGATCATTCTCATGTCATTCACAAGCTTGTGGAATCTGACATAGTAATCATTGATGCTTTCACCAGGGTTCATCTTAAAGTGCTCGAATTCATCGTACAATTGAGACTCACGATCTTCCTTTGTTAATTCTGAACCAGCTAGCAACATTTTGACATTGTCCCAAACAGCTTTGGCCTCAGTGTTGAAGTTAATCAGTTTGTATATGTCCTTTGGTAGCCCTTGTACCACAATGTTTGAAGCACGAATGTCAGCATCATATCGTTTCTTTTCAGCTTCATTCAGATCATTGTACGTACGAGGTCTGTCAATTCCAAGGGTGACTGTCCCATCATCACCAGTGGAGATAACATCTCTGGTAGTGCCTATTTGGAACGGCCCTTCATCAATTGATCTCAGAATGTTCTCCCCATTTTCTTTGCCTTGACAATACAAGCGAATTCTTTGTGACCAAGACTCATAGTCCGTTCTTTCTACCATTGGAGGTCGAGTGTCAGACCCAGCAGCTTGGATATCATCAATAGATGTTACAGTAGTCATGATGACAAGGTCTTAGACGGGATTTTACAACACACGTGACTTAAACCGAGAAATCGATTCTTTCCCGGGATTTTACTAAAGTCAACCAGGAAAACCGCTAAGATGAGTAAATCGTTGGAACAGTAACCGCTAAAAGAAAAACGGTGATGTAATAACCGCTGAAACTTAACCGCTGGAATAGTAACCGCTGATTATTAAACCGCTGACAATAGTAACCGCTGACAGAAAAACGCTGATGTAATAACCGCTGAAACTTAACCGCTGGAATAGTAACCGCTGATTATTAAACCGCTGACAATAGTAACCGCTGACAGAGTAACCGCTAGTAAAGTAACCGCTGACGAGTAAACCGCTGGAAGTTAACCGCTGAAACAATACAAAGTACAGCGTAATGTTCGCTGATCAACTTGTACTAACTGCTAGTACTTAACCGCTGAAACCAAAGTTAACCGCTGCGAAGAACACCTTAACGTAGAACAAACCGCTGGCAAGAAAAAGGTTCCAAAATCACTCGTATACTTCACAGACGTTAGATTTAGTCCAACCAACTGATAAACTAGATGAATCAAACCCCTCTAATCCTAGAAGTACAAGAAAGAACACAAGAATGACCACGAACAAGCTCCAAAATGAGTAAAACCACCCTAAACTAATAGAAACCAGAACAAACCATACACCACAAGTCCTACAATCCCTAGGATGTAACCATGGCTCTGATACCAATTGTAGGATTCTAAATAAGCTCACAAACACGTATAGATCTTGTGGTTTGGTTCGTTTACATGTAAGAAAGAAAGAAGAAATGTAGAGAGAGAAAGTTAGAGAGAGAAAGAGGTGAAGCCTTGGAGAGAAAACCAAAAAAAAAGAAAATAGATTATGAGAAGGCTTACCCTCTCCAAGGATGGAGAGGGTATTTATATGTACATGGGTTTTTTCCACTTGGGCTGCGGATCAGGTATACAGTGGGTAAAGATTCGTCCTTCTTCCGCGAACTAATCTACTACTAATCTACGTTTTACTAACTAATATAACTACTACGAGCTAAACAATGCTTAATCATATCTGGGGGTGACCGAAACTTTCTCATACAAAAAAACGTATTCCTAACAGAAATGCAGTGAACTTATAAAAAAGGTGCAACATATTTTAGAAAATAAGAGAAATACCAGTAAGCAAAAATTAAAAAGAAAAATGCAATACCATTAGGAAAACTAAACAAACAGTAAGCCAATAAAAAATACAGTAAGCACATTAACCATATGATGTAGCTGCCAGAGGGAAAACTTTGACAATAGCATGATACTTGGTGAATGAGTAAACTCAGGGGATGTTTGGTATGATGGAATGGAAAGCCAAGAAACGGAATGAGAAATTTTCCTTAGTTTGGTACCACAAAGAATGAGAATGGAGATTAAAAAAGGATTCTCTAGAAACCAAATCCATTCTTTTAAAAAAGTGGAGAATGGTGAGAATCACGAAAGTTGGACAAACAAAACATTCACAATTCCATTAACTTGAGAATCAAAAAGCTATGAAAAAGAGGGGGACAAATCATGCGCATGGCACATGCTTCTCATTTTTAGGGAAAAATCAAGAACCCTAACATATTTTCCACTCTAAATTCAATTTGACCACCAAAAAACTTTTTGATTATTTTCAGAACCTTCATCTGCTTGACCTGCGTTTCATTTCAACATATTTTTCCTTCGATCTTGTATTTGTATCCAACAATATCAAGAGAAAACCATATAAAGTATACTTGTGTATGTATAGAAATTCATGAATAAAATCTCCAGCGAGTACTTGTGGTTGAAAAATAGTAAGATAGAAACGTGATAGCAAAATAATCAATGCACAAAACTACTATACATGATGTGAATATAATATTGTATTGTGAAGTTATGTTTTGATGTTCGATTGAAACATGGACTTGATAAACTGATAAAAATTGTTGTGTGTTATTATTCCATTCCATGTAATTTTATTTTTCTGTTTGTTACAAACAAAGGAATTAGTTTATGTCTTATTTTTCTGATTCTCATTCTTTGTTTATATCAAACATCGGAATACATTTGATTTCTATTGGACTATTCCCTTTCTCACTAATTCCATTGTCAAATGTGTTTCCATTCTACATCATTCACTCGTAGAATTAATAATGCCTAAATACAAAGAATCAAATTGACAAAAATACATGTGCAGTATCCACATTCGATTACAGATGGCTCAACGAAAACTATTATAGCCTACCCTCAACCAAGAACTCACCAATCAAGTGTTGGTCATGTTGCAAACCCAACGCACAACATTCATGATTTGATGCTCCATGAAATCTGCTACACCTCTTTGACCCTATTCTATCTAGGCTCCAAAATTGACTTGGTATCTTTATGATTTGTAAACACTAATTAGTCACTGTCATTATGTCCACACATAAAAATATAATGTAGAATCGTTGCTTTGACTAATTAAGCACTAATTTTGTTACAACTGGCAACATCATCTATATGTTTATTGTTTATTAACAAAAAAAAATACATATGAACATACCAGTTGAGTAAGGAGACCGGAGAAGAGGATTATGATTAAGGTTTCGATTTCTTAAGGATGGAGATGAAACTGCCTGATATTTAGATAGCCATATGGGTGAATGCTGGTGGTGGTCGGGAGGGCACGCAGCGATTGGAGTGGTCTTAGGGTTGGGCGTGGAGTTTTTTTTTTTTTTTTTTTTTTTTCTCCCTAAATTTTTAATTTTAGCATAAAAGTTACGAAGGCCCTTGAAGCTTATAAAATTACAGCCGCTTTTTATAAGTTTTGTTTTTCAGACTTTCGACACATATACTTTAGGTGTTTTTTTCATGCTAGACGAAAATTTCCAATTTTGACCAAATTAAATTCAATCTTGACTTTTTATTGGCCAATCATATTGCTCGATTTCGCCTTTGTGTCAAAATTGAGCATTCCTATTGATCCAATTTTTTTCCACTAAGATTGTTTTGTCAAAAAAACTCCGAAATAATGTAATTATTTTATTATATAAAAGATTATAAAGAAAGAAATAAAAGAACGGTCAAGAAATACTAATGAGGACTCAAGTACACACACGTCAAAGAGGAATAGATAACGACATAGTCGAGAAAAGTATCGACGAGGACTTGAGTCGAGAAAGGAATAACAAACGGGTCACGGAAAAATGGCGACAAAGGAAGATATCAATAAAATAAGTCAATTAGTACGTTTTGGTATTTACCCCTTAATCCCAAAATAACTTGGAAACAATCAATAACGTTTTGGAAAAGTAATTTAAGTTTTATTAGAAAACTCAAATTAGTATATCACATGGTAAGATTCTACGGGTTAATAAAAGCTATGAGTTTATGTTATTGTCGGGTTTTATAAAGATGAAAGAGGTTTCGAAGTAAAAGTATAAGTCTAGAAAGTTTTATAAATTTCGGCATGACGCGTCCATTTATACAACTTTCCCAAGTCATTAGACTTAAATAAAACTCAATTTCCTCAAAGCGATATTTCCCGACAAGTTTATAATGAGAACAATGGATAATAATTATTAATCCCACTTTTTAGAATATCTATCACCTTTTACCGTTTGTTCTTAGTTTAATAAGTGTTAATTGAATATTTAGGTCCGTTAAGAGTCTAATATATTAAATTCGTCCCGAGTCTAATATATTACATTCGTCCCAAGTCCAAAATGTCCAATTTGTCCGATATAATCTAATTGTCCAAGTATACCAAGTCCGGTATATATTTAGTCCGTTGGTATATGTGAAAACACATACCTTTTTCTTGACCAAATTAAGACCTAAAAGACCAAAAACTAACAAATAAATACCAAATATATGTGTTTTTGTATTTTTGTACATGCAGGTAATAAAATATGAGAAAGTGACAAAAACCGAGCCAAAATCACCAAAAACGAGCACGAGATGTGAAAGTTGTTTAATGGTCAAAGGAAAGCTCAAGAAGTCAAAACAAGTCCCTAGAAATTCAAGAATGGTCAAGAAAGACCCTTGGAAGAAATTTGATCAAATTTACAAAAATGGTCGTTCAAGTTTAAAGAGTTATCAAGTATGGTCCCTGGAAGAGTAGTTTTGAAGAAATTACACATCAAGTCCTCCAAGTATTTAAGATACTCAAGACAAGCCCTTGGATCATATTTATGAAAGATGGCAGAAAAGGTCCATTGAAATTTAGAATTTACACTAATGGTCCCTTAACCCTAAACCTAATTCTAAATTAATCCTAAACGAATTATATCCTAAATCCATAAAACCATAAACCAACCCAACACTTATATAAACCCAACAAACCCAAAACTTAAACCCTACCACTCCCTAGCCCATAACAGACAAGGCCCACCTCCCTTTTAATTTAACATCACCAAGCCCACACCAATAAATAACTAAACCCGGCCCCTTTTATATAACCCGGTTAACCCACCACACAAAAAGTCAAAATTAATTAATAAAAATAAAACACGCGTTTTTTACCCCCTTTTACTATTCATCATCTCTCCCACCACTATCACCCCTGTAAATCTCCAAAAGAAACCTCGTACCCTCTGGATTCTTCTGCCAACCATCTTATCCTCATCCTACGTGGCTTAATTGAAGCATTCCATTGGACAGAACATACTGGAAGAATCAAATGGCTAAGGATCAATGGACTCAGGAAATTTCTAGTGGGATCTTAATCCAACAACGGAAGAATGTTTCTGGGAGCTTCTGTCAAACAATTCCACCACCTTTGAGAAGTATAAATAGCACCCTCCTCATGAGTTCAAGTCGTGTAGGATTTTAATTAGGTTAAGAGTTTATGTAATGTAATGTTTTTTTTAATGTTGTAATCTGCTTCAAGTTTTAATAAAAGTTCCTTTGTTTTCTTAACTGTCTTCTTAATCTATTTTATGCAAGTTTACTCTTAAGTTAAAAGTTACTGTAAAAGCTCTTTATTTCCTGTTCCTTTAAGCTTTTTAAGTTAGTTGCAAGCTTTTAAATTAGAATATAAACTACTTCTGCACAGTTTTACTATAAAAAAAGAAAATATTATTATTAATAATAATAATAATAATAATTTTATTTTCATAAGCTTAAGGGTACATAAGCTGTTATAAGCTTACATAATCCTTCAGATAAGCTCACAAAGCTCCTCAATAACTTCTGTGAGCTTATCTAACCTTCCTAGGCCTAGTTCCTTTGCATAGCAGGATACCAAGTAAGTTTTTCTTTTCTATTTATGCATTTACTCTATAGTCAGTTTAGTTTATGCAGTTAGTAGATTAGTCCTGTTTAGTGTAACTTAATTTAGTTGTGTATGTGCTTATGTTGTGTGTTTACATGTTCTAGTCTAGCCTAGCATTCCTACTGCCTAGTTTAGTGTAAACTGTATTTATATGATCTTGATGTTCTTTGTTGTGTAAGCTGTTTAGCTCAGAAAATCAGTAAGCTTTAGGTTAAAAATCAAAAAGTTAGTAAAAAATATCATATTAAGGGGTGTTTGGATTATAGGCGTATTTTATGTTGCTGCTGTTCTCTAGTTAAATTATCTGCATAAGTAATCTATAGTAGGTTAGCTTAAGCCATTAGAAGCATAAAAAGGTAGGTAACTTAGCATAAAGTCAAAATCCAACTCAATATTTATCACTGGTGCCCATATTGTGTTATTAGCAGTTGAGATCTTGGCCACTTACTTGATTTAGAATAAGTTTTTAGGTTAATCAAGTTATTAAAAAGCTTAATATTACAACTAGGGTAAGATTTGATCAGCTGAAGTTCAACTTAGTCAAAGATCAGAGGCAATTAAAAAGTCAACAAGTAGGTTAAATTCTGTCCAACCAAGCATATTCATAGGCAAATTTAGGGCATCAAATAGCTTCAATAGTGTTTGAAATTGATCTTGTAGATAGTTGATACAGCAAACTATAACATATCTCCAATCCACTAATTTCCAACAACATTTGATAGCCTAAAATTGATCCACAAACTACCCTGTTCATCCTGTCCTTATCAGTTAAGTCTTTAAGTTGATATGATCTAGGGTCAAATTGGGGTTCAATTGCTCATTAAATTTTGGGGCTTTTAGTGTTTTTTGAGAGTTCATAGTATAGGCTCTTAGGATCTGCCCCTAGATTACAGTAATTGACTTAATAGGTAGCTTAAAAATCAGCTCAAAGTAAGGTACTTGGCTATTTGTTTCTGACTTTTAAAGCAAACTGCTTAAGTGCTTAATCAGCTTATTCTGTGTGCTTTTTCTGGTGTTTAGTGCTTAAATAAGTTGGTTGGACCTTGTGTGAGCTTTTGGTACAATTTGGTCAATAATTGCTTATAAATACGCCCTTATGCAAACTGCTTATTAGCCCAAAACAGCTTATTAGGGTTTAGATTTTAGTAATTTTATTTTTTCTAGGTTTTTAATAATATTTAAGAATTATCTGAAAATTTTCATAATTTCCCTAAGTCATTTAGTATTTATAATAATTAAAAATAGTTTTTAAGTAATTTTAAATCCTTTTTAATTAATAAAAATTCATAAAAAAAAGCCAAAAAAATATTTTTCAGTTTTAAAATTAGTTTTAGATTATTTTAGAATTTTCAAAATTAAATTTTCATTTTTCTAGCTTTATTTCATATTAAATTGCATTTTTAATATATTTTAATTAATTAAAAATAGTTTTTAATTAATAATAATTAAATAAAAAGTCAAAAAGTTATTTTTCTTTTTCCTAAAATTTTCTTTTGTCATTTAAAACGTAGAAAAATCATTTTCATCCCCGTAGGAGTAGTAATTCCTTAAATTCACTTTTTACTTTGCGCGTTTACGTTTAATTTACGTTTTTAGTTTTAATTACATGCTAGGTATATGTGTTTACTTATTTGTGCATTTTTTTTTCGTAGTGTAATTGTAGCTTAGGGTTCCCCATAAACCCCCTTCACATCCACTTCACGATTCACGATCACGAACCAACGAGCTCCATTTCAGCCTTCGTTGGGAAAACGACCCGGGGATACATATTTACCCGTGCTATCCTCGGAGATATATCTATATACTATATATTGTGTATCAATCATTTTTGGCGCCGCTGCCGGGGAAGGCTTGAAATGAGTGCGTCGATTCCGTTCGTTGTTTTTATGATTTGAAGATCCTTACTCGGAAGTTACTTATTTTCGTTATATTATAAAAACACAAAAATAGAATACATAAAAACACTTGTAGAAAGTGTTTTTCATAAAAATACAAAAATAAAATAAACATCCTCACTTTCTTTAAAAGTGTTGTAAACCGTGCCCAATAAACAACAGAACAAATCGTGAAATTAGTCGTTGATCGGATTACTTTGAGATTACAACCGAATAAACGGGGTCTAGGGAAGTCTTGACATTAAATTGCTGACTGAGTGAGGCCGGTTTTTAAGCATCTTCGGAGCACCTTTGCCTCTCCGCCCCACCGCGCGTAATTTCAAGGGAAACGGTTTCGGTTAACGTAACGGTTACCAAAAATAAAATAAAAAGTGTTTTTGTTTTGTTTTAATACTTAAAAAACCCAAAAAAATAATTTTAACCTCAAAGTTTGTTTTTCTTTTCTTTTGATTTTTGTTTATGTTTCGGTGTATGAACACCCGCTCTTCGTCAAACGACTTACTTTCTCCGCTATCAAATCCCGAAAGGATTATTCGTCAAAATAATCGTACTCCTTTCCTAATCGTTGAGGAAATGGACAACAATGATCAACACCCTCCGGTGGGTTATAATCACAACCATAATGCCGCTCCCGATGTCCGAACGATGGAGGAGTTGTGCCGACCGACTATGTTCGGACGTGGAGGTCCGATTGCCCCCATTAACATCGAAGCCGCCGATTTCGGGCTTAAGCATCACATGATCCAACAAGTCCAAAACTCGTGTCAATTTCAAGGACTCCTGGATGATGATGCTAATAAGCACCTCGATAAATTTCTCACTGTTACACAAAGTATGAAGCAAACCGGTATCTCCGATGATGCCCTCCGCTTATACTTATTCCCCTATTCACTGACGCATCATGCCTCCAATTGGTTTGATCGTCTCCCAAAGAATTCCATTCATACCTTTGATGAAATGGTTTCTAAATTCTTGGCAAAGTATTTCCCACCGTCAAAGGTAACGAAATTGAGAAATGATATTTGTAACTTCCAACAAAAACCAGACGAATCCTTATTTGAAGCTTGGGAACGTTACAAACTTGCCATCGATAGTTGTCCGAACCATAACACGCTACTTGTTACCCTCATCGATACCTTCTATAAGGGTTTGACATTACGACATCGTGACACAATCAATGCTGCAGTAGGGGGTACTTTTATGAAAAGACGACCCGAAGAGTGTTACGATCTAATCGAAAACATGACCGCTCATCATAACTTCTGGGATTCCTCTGCCGAAAGAAGCGAGTCAACAAGATCTATCACTACTTCTACCCCTTCTCCCGAGATAGCCGCTCTTACTAAGAAGTGTGATGATTTGTCTACGGCTATATAGAATACATCAAAAGATTGAGAATCAAAATAAAAATACCCAGCAAGTGAATTCTATTAACCCAAGTTGTGAGACTTGTGGTGGTCCCCATCCGTATTACGAGTGCCCAGCCTCCGATGGCTACACTCAAGAGAATGTTTACGCTGCAAACACGGGAGGAAATGCTTACCAACCGCAAGGAGAACGTAATCTCCTCAGGTATCGTTCCAATAATTTCCTTGGACCACCCGGTTTCAACAACCCTAATCAAAATGTGCTTAATAGAAATAATCAACCAAATCAGAATCAATCTAGGGTTAATCAAGGTTTTCAGAATCAAAATCAAGGCAATTTTAATCAAAATCGGGGTTTTCAAAATCAGGGAAATTTTCAAAACCAAGGCCTGAATCAAGGGAATTTTTATCAAAATCAAGGGAATTTTAATTATGGAAATCAAAATCAAGGGAATTTTAATTATGGAAATCAAAATCAAGAGAATTTTCAAGGGAATTATCAAAATGCTAATCAAGGAAATTTTAACTACGGTAATTTTCAAAATTATGGGAATTATAATCAAGGGAATTATCAAAATCAAGGTCAAGGTTTTCAAAACAACCATGGGCAAAATTTCAATCAAAATGTTGCTCCAAATCCGTCACCCTCGGATGAATTGCTTAAACAATTTGTGAAAAACTAAGACTTATTAACTAAGGAAATCATCGAAATTAAGAAGTCTTTAAATGATCGACCCTCGGGCTCGGGTACTACCTCTACTCTCCCAAGCAACACGATCGCCAACCCGAGGGGCGATGCTAAGGCGATCACAACTCGTAGTGGTGTTAAGTATGATGGACCCACGGCTCCGACTACCTCTTCTTCTCTTCCTCCCGAAGTAGTCAACCATGAAACCGAGGCGACAACGGATACGGAACTTCCTACTAACAACGGAAGGACCGAAGACATCCAACCTCTGGTTGTCCAACCATCTAAGCAAAAAGAAAAATTCGTTAGTGAACAAGAAATTCCCGTTAAAACCAAACTTCCTTATCCTTCGAGACTCAATGAACAAAAACTTCGTGACAAAAATCATCAAAAAATGGAGAAATTCTATCATATTTTCCAATATTTACACTTTGATATAAGTCTCACGGATGCTATTCTTCTAATGCCTANCGAAGACATCCAACCTCTGGTTGTCCAACCATCTAAGCAAAAAGAAAAATTCGTTAGTGAACAAGAAATTCCCGTTAAAACCAAACTTCCTTATCCTTCGAGACTCAATGAACAAAAACTTCGTGACAAAAATCATCAAAAAATGGAGAAATTCTATCATATTTTCCAATATTTACACTTTGATATAAGTCTCACGGATGCTATTCTTCTAATGCCTAAATTTGCGTCTATCATTAAGGGTTTACTGACTAATAAAGAGAAATTGTTCAAAATGGCCAAAACGCCCTTGAATGAACATTGTTCGACGGTTCTCCTTAAAAAGCTTCCGGAAAAACTTGGAGACCCCGGCAAATTCTTGATCCCTTGTGCTTTTCCAGGTATGGTTGAATGCTTCACCCTGGCCGATCTCGGTGCTAGTATTAACCTTATGTCGTTATCCATCTGGAAGAAACTTTCACTTCCCTAGCTCACCCCGACTTGCATGACTCTTGAGCTCATGGATCGTTCTACTTCTCGACCTCTCGGTATAGCCGAAGACGTTTTTGTGAAAGTTGGAAAATGCCACTTCCCTGCCGATTTTGTGATTGTCGATTTTGATGCTGATCCACGGGTACCTCTCATTCTCGGGAGAGGATTCCTAAGGACGGGCCGCGCGTTGATTGATGTTTATGATTAAGAGATTACCCTCCGAGTTGGAAATGAAGCTGTTACGTTTAATCTCGATCATACCGCGAGATACTCCTCCAATTACGATTGCATGTCCGTTAACCGAATTGATATCATTGATGTTGCTTCGGAGGAGTGTTCTCAAGAACTTCTCGATTTTTCTCCTAAATCGTCAAGTGGCAATCCCACTTCTTCTTCTTCTCAACCTATCCTTTCCGATCCTTCCCCTTCACTCACTCCGTTCGAGGGAAGTGACTTCATCTTAGAAGAGATCGAGGCTTTTCTTTCTAATGAGTCAATTTCACCAGAAATTGATCAATCCGATATCGATGTTGAGGGAGATATTCTATTACTTGAGAAAATGCTAAATGATGATCCGTCCCCTTCCCTCCCACCCAAAGAACTTAAAATCGAGGAAATTAAGGAAATTGAGCCTTCTAGTGAAAATCCTTCGGAGCCCGAGCTCAAGGATTTACCTCCGCATCTTGAGTACGCTTTCTTAATAAAATTCGACATACTTCCCGTTATCATCTCTAAGGATCTAAAAGATGAGGAGAAGACTAAACTCCTAGATGTGCTCCGTTAGCATAAGAGTGCCATCTCTTGGCAAATTTCCGATATAAAGGGCATCGATCCTCGTTTTTGCACTCATAAGATTTTGCTCGAAGAGAATTCTAAGCCCTCCGTCCAACAACAAAGACGAGTTAACCCAAAAATTCATGATGTTATCAAAAATGAAGTTATCAAACTACTCGAAGCTGGAATGATTTATCCAATCTCGGATAATTCGTGGGTTAGCCTGATCCATTATGTTCCGAAAAAGGGTGGTACGACCGTTGTTACGAATGATGATAATGAGTTGATTCCCACACTTCTCGTCACGGGATGGAGAGTGTGTATCGATTATAGGAAACTTAGCGAAGCTACTCGTAAGGATCATTTTCGCTCCCGTTTATGGATCAAATATTAGAGCGCTTAGCGGGAAATGAATTCTATTGTTTTCTCGATGGCTTTTCCGGTTACTTTCAAATTCCCATAGACCCACAAGATTAGGAAAAGACCACATTCAGGTGCCCTTATGGAATGTTTGCTTATCGTCGTATACCCTTCGGCTTATGTAATGCTCCAGGCACGTTCCAAAGGTGCATGATGGCTAGATACCATGGCATGATCGAAAAAACCGTGGAAGTTTTCATGGATGATTTCTCGGTTTATGGAGATTTGTTTTCATCATGCCTTTCCTATTTAGAAAAGATGCTTAAACAATGTGAAGATACTAATTTGGTTTTAAATTGGGAAAAATGTCATTTCATGGTTAAAGAGGGCATTGTCCTCGGACATAAAATCTCTAAGTCCGGAATCGAGGTAGATAGGGCTAAAGTTGATGTTATCGCAAAATTACCTTATCCTACTACCGTTAAAGGAATCCGTAGTTTCCTAGGTCATGCTGGTTTTTACCGACAATTTATCCAAGACTTTTCTAAGATAGCCCGGCCTCTGACCCATTTGTTAGAAAAAGATGTTCCGTTTATCTTCACAAATGAATGCATCGAAGCCTTCAATACTCTTAAAAGGAAATTAACGGAAGCTCCGATATTAGTTGCCCCCGATTGGGACATGCCTTTTGAGCTTATGTGCGATGCTAGCGATTATGCCATCGGGGCGGTCTTGGGGCAACGAAAGACTAAATACTTTCAACCAATACACTATGTTAGCAAAACAATGACCGACGCTCAATCTCATTACACGACCACCGAAAAAGAGATGTTAGCCGTTGTTTATGCCTTCGAGAAATTCCGACCATATCTTGTTCTATCTAAGACATAGTGTACACCGATCATTCAGCGTTGAAATATCTCTTAGCAAAACAAGATGCTAAGCCTAGGTTACTCCGGTGGGTTCTCCTCCTCCAAGAATTCAATGTTGAGATTATAGATAAGAAAGGAGCCGAGAACCTAGCCGCCGATCATCTTTCTCATTTAGAAAATCCCCATCAAAGTGATCTCGAGAATAAGGAAATCACCGAGACATTTCCTCTCGAGACACTTGGGATGTTATCTCACGATGATTCTAGTACCTCATGGTTCGCCGAATTTGCGAATTACCATGCGGGAAATTTTATTAGGAAAGGGATGTCGTCCCAACAAAAGAAGAAATTCTTTAAGGACGTTAAGCATTACTTCTGGGACGACCCCTACTTATTTAGAGTATGTGCGGACCAAGTGATTCGACGATGCGTTCACAGCAAGGAAGCCGCCGACATTCTTATGGCATGCCACAATGGACCCAAGGGGGGACATCATGGTGCCAATTACACCGCTAAGAAAGTTTTGACTCCGGTTTCTATTGGCCGACGATATACTGTGACGCACATGACTTAGTAAAATCTTGTGACTCGTGCCAACATCAAGGAAAAATATCTCGAAAAGACGAAATGCCTCAAAACGCTATACAAGTTTGTGAGATCTTCGACGTCTAGGGTATAGATTTTATGGGACCGTTCCCATCGTCTAGAGGAAATAAGTATATACTCGTGGCCATCGATTATTTGTCAAAATGGGTTGAAGCAAAGGCGCTCCCCACAAATGATGCCCGAGTTGTGGTTAAGTTCTTAAAGAGTCTATTTGCCCGATTCGGTACACCTCGTGCTATTATAAGTGATCGCGGTACTCACTTTTGTAACGATCAATTTGCAAGAGTTATGCTTAAGTACGGAGTTACCAATAGTATTTCTACCACATATCACCCGCAATCGAGTGGTCAAGTTGAGGTGTCCAATCGTGGACTTAAGCGTATTTTAGAAAGAACTGTAGGTAAACACCGATCCTCATGGGCTGAAAAATTAGATGATGCACTATGGGCTTTCCGCACCGCTTACAAAACACCAATCGGGTTCACTCCTAACATGTTGGTGTACGGAAAAGCGTGTCATCTCCCCATCGAGCTCGAGCACAAAGCCTACTGGGCGTTAAAGCATTGCAATTTTGACTTAAAGACCGCGGGAGACCATAGGAAAATTCAATTGAATGAGTTAGTTGAGCATAGAGACCAAGCCTATGAGAACGCCGTAATCTACAAAGAGAAAACTAAGCGAATCATGACGCGAAAATTAAGAATCGTATCTTTAATGTTGGTGATCGAGTCCTTCTATTTAATTCAAGATTAAAGATTTTCTCGGGTAAATTGAAATCCCGTTGGTCTGGCCTATTCACCGTAGCCCAAGTATTTTCATACGGTGCCGTTGAACTTTCTCAAGANATAGGAAAATTCAATTGAATGAGTTAGTTGAGCTTAGAGACCAAGCCTATGAGAACTCCGTAATCTACAAAGAGAAAACTAAGCGAATTCATGACGCGAAAATTAAGAATCGTATCTTTAATGTTGGTGATCGAGTCCTTCTATTTAATTCAAGATTAAAGATTTTCTCGGGTAAATTGAAATCCCGTTGGTCTGGCCTATTCACCGTAGCCCAAGTATTTTCATACGGTGCCGTTGAACTTTCTCAAGATAATGGGCCAAATTTCAAGGTGAACGGCCTTAGGCTTAAACATTATTTCGGAGGGGACATACCATCCATGGTTGTCCCGGATCTCCAAACTTTCCCCAAGGACGACTAAATTCGGGGATCGAGTCAAGCTATGTGACTCGGTAACCAAAAACAAAGCGCTTCGTGGGAGGCACCCCATGCTTATCCTTTTTATCCTTTTCCTTTTACTTTCTTTTACTAATAAATAACAATGAGGAGGGTTCCCTCTTCCATTCTATTGTGTTTCTTTTGTGCTTGTGTTTCATGTCCAGATAGCCCGAAAATGAAGACTCTCGTGCTCGTCATGTTTGTCCCTTCTCCACTCGAGTCTCATTTTTCGATGCTTCTCATATCCTAATCGTTTCGATAATCGTTTATCTTTTGGCACACCTAATAAACGGCCTTAGATTTACGTAGGTTACCCTTACCTTCAAAACATTGAGGAAATTGTTTAACTTTAGTCTGGGGGATGAATCTTTCGATTCGATTATTACCTTGTATTTTGTCGAGTACTCACGTAACCCCGTTTTTCCGAAAAATTTGAAAAATTTTGAAGAAAAAAGTACAAAAAATGAGAAAAATTTAAAAAAAAATACAAAAATATAATAAGTTTTGACACAATATTGACTTTTCCTCTGGTGAGAGTAGGAATAAAATTTTGACTTGACCGGGCGTGTTGAGCCCTAGCTTGTTCCCTTAACCAATTATAATCTATAAGCTCGTGCTAGTCTCTTACATAAGGAGCTAGAAAACGCGAATTCTTATCCAAGAGTTTGCAAGTTCCCGTAATTGACTTTGAATATGCGCGGCTTGATTACACGGCTAGGCATTCGCGGATCTTATTCTTTTAGATTTTAAATTTACGAAGAACGAGAAATGATAGAGTTTACTTAGAAGTTAGATGCTAAACCTGGAGTAGTTGGATCTCTTTAGAGCTCATCGAAGGTACTTGTGGCCTTTCACTCCCATCAGCTTGTTTCACCCCTTATAATAGAAATCCAGGTTTAATTAAAGGTGCACGATTTTGGCGAAACTTAGATTGTAGTTCTTGTCAAAAGAACCCTTGCTTATGGAAGTTGGGTACACATCAAGGTACTGCCAGCGTTACGGTGTAATAGACTATTGCGTCTGGTCGGTTCGCTGCCGATGTTGTGATTGTTATAAAAGCCGTAGGACTTGGGATTTGGCAAAATAAATGATGAATAATGTATAATAATAATAATCCAAAGCCATAAAAGTTTTCTACATCTTGCCGGTTAACAGCCGATGTTGTAGATCTCAAAAAGGCGGATGAAAAATCCAAGGTCATAATAAGACTATTACATCTTGTCGGCTCGCAACCGATGTTGTAATTGTTAGGATCGTAGTTTTATGGTGATTTGTGGTTCGGGAGGTCGGGTTGTATGGAAGAACAAGACCTCCATTGTTAGTGAGAGAAAGTTAGAGAGAGAAAGGAAAACTAGGTGTGTTTTATTGATAAGGAAAAGTGAAAGCAAATTACACAAAGTCTCACCCCTACATGGAAGTATGGAGGGGTGATGCGAGATTTCTAGCAAGCAAGCAAGAACCTCGGGTCGTAGTCCCAACGAGGGTTGAATATGGATCTCGTCGTTCAAAACCGTGAGTTATGTGATGTGAATAGTTTAAGAAATGATTTATGTTGTGTTTACGCTACTAAACTTAATTTAAAACTTAAGAAAAGTGAAACGTGAGTAAAGAAGTTAAAATGAACGAGAAAAGAAAACATAAACGTAAAAATAAATGAAAGAAAGAAAGATTAAGTAAATAAAAGAAATGAAAATAAAATAATAGTGTAAAATGTTTTTGTGATTTTAGATTTAAATGATAAAAGAAAAGTAAAGTAAATGTTTAAAAGAAAATAAGACAAGTGAAAATAAAAATAAGCTAAGTTAAAAAGTTCAAAAGAAAATTTCGGCAGAGTTTCGTTTAGGGATGAACCGAACAAAACTCCACTCGAAGAACGATGGAGAAAATAAAAGCCTAGCTCGGCTTGTAAAAGAAATAAGAAAAGAAAAGGAGAAAACTAGACACGACTCAAAGACTTAGACTAAAAATAAAGTTGACTCAATAAAAAATAAACTCGCTAGCACACTAAAAATTTAATAAAAGGTAAACAAGACTTGTAAAAACTTGATAAATAAAACGTTAAGACACTAAAATAAGCTTAGAAATAAGCAAATAAGCCACGACTTCTTTTGCAAGCCCTAACCTATAAGCTTTTTATGAAACTCAAATAAAAAACATGCAAAGGTGACAAAGAAATTAATAAAAACTTGTAAAGATTAAGAAAGAACTTGTAAAGATTAAAGCAATAAAATGACAATAAGTAAATCAATACATGAAAATTAAATTGACATAAATTTAAATGACAAGAAAATAAAACTTACATAAAATAAATGACAAGAAAATAAATGACATGAAATTTAAAACATAATGAAGACTAGATTCTAAATGAAGCTTAAGGGTGGTATTTAAGGTTTCCATGGTGGATTCCTTTTACATCTAGCCCCCTTAACTCTATTTGTTTATGAAAGTAACACATAAACTTTCATTACACTACTAAACGACTTCTAAAAAGTAAACTTAAGTCCTTGTAATCTTGAGGAATATGTTAACGAGTCTTCAAAAAGTCTTCAATGATATAAAAGTGACCACTTGCTCGAGTTTGGGAAGCTTATACATGATAATCATCTTTAATCTTCGATTAAGTATCTCTTTCATATTCACGAGCCTTTAAGTAATGAAAACATCGTCACGGGCTTTACTTGAGTAAATTTCATCTTTGACTCGGCTTCTTGACTCTTTTCCAAATCTCGTGCTCGTTTAGGGCTTTTTGGTTGGTTTTCATGCCATTTATGCAATATCCTTTCCTGCACAGTCACAAACACAAAAACACTATATCTTTGGCGTTTCACGTTAGTTTTTGGTCTTTTACACACTTAAACTAAGGTCAAAAGTATGTGTAAAATAGCACACATCAAAATCCCCCAGACTAAGGTATTGCGTGTCCTCACGCAATGTAATCACGTCACGCTTCAAAGATAAATAATTTCACACCTCTCTTTACTAACTTTGAAAAGTAGCAAAACGTTCAAAAGAGATACGAAATCATTTATTCCCTAAAACGCCCCGGGTTTCCATTTTATTCCATATGCTACTCATATTATACTACTTTAGCTTATGACGGTGTGCTTGACTTTCATTTTCTTTCAATAACGATTAAGGGTCATAGAGCAAGAACACGATTCATAGAAAAGTGACCGAATGGATAAAATTCATCGTCCCTGATTTTTCACAAGCTCCCAAACTAAGTATAAAAACGGATCATTGTTTAATTACAAGTTAGATGCCAACGCTACTCATGAAAGTTACTCGTGTACCGCTTGCTCCCATTTTCCTATTTTTGTATCTCATTATTTTATTTTTGTGAGAGAAATGAATTTCTTCATAAGCATCTCGTTTCATAGTTTTTAGTCCGATAAAGATACCAAATTCATACGCTAAGTAGTTATCGATCTTCTCTTAAGAAGGTTTGCAAGAGAAATGTGGTCCACATCAAGGATATTGGATACATATAAAGACTTTGGAATACATCAAAAATAGACATAAGTTGGCGAGTACATTTCACGTGCACCTCATGCGCCCGATCTAGGATCGTAACATGCACCTCACGCGCGACCAACTTTAGTCTTAACACTAGAACTCTTAATCCATAAATCTTCAACATACATCCTTATTCTTTCTTTTCTTTTTCTTTTCTTGATACTTTTTTTTTTTACTTTTTTCTTTATTTTTCTTGCCTTAGTAACTTTTTTTTCTCTTTTTTCTTTCTTTTTCTTGCCTTAGTAACTTCTCAACTCCGAACCTTCACGGTTTCAGTCCAAGACCTACCGCCAACTACTAGGGTTGGAATCTAGGATCCAAGGTCCGATCTCAATCCGAAGTCTTAAAGCACCTTAGCTCATACATAACAACGGGCTTTTGGGTAGCTCCGAAACCACATGCGTACTACGCTTATTCAACAATATACAATACAACTTCAACTGACGTGTATCCATGATGTGTACCCAATTTCCCAAGCAAAGATTCTCTTAAGAAGAAAAAGAACTACTCATCGGCTAAACCTAACATCCTTAATTATTTTGCACATATA
>LBNU01004640.1:29613-49837 GCA_014162995.1 Artemisia annua | reverse complement strand
TCAACATTTTCAATAGTTAGGGAGTCTTGAGAGATCGTACCTTTGCCTATGATTTTTCCACAACGATCACTACCAAAAATTACATTACCTCCATTGTAGGTTTCGTACGTAGAGAATAGCTTGCGATTCCCCGCCATGTGTCTTGAGCACCCGCTATCCTTTACCCATTCGTCGGGCTCCAAATTTATTCCTGGACAAATTTCATTAGATGCTTGAGCGACTAAGCATTCCCCTTTGTTCTTATTGTCTTCATCGTCAACTCTTTTTCTTCGTGTTGTTTTCCTTTTATCTTGTGTTCTTTGTCGCTTTTTAATGAGTCTTTTAAATTCTTTGACGGCCTTTGCATATTCTTCGTCTTCACTTTCGGAACTAGAATCATCATCTTCATCGTCACTTAGTTCCTTCTTGGTTGCCATCTCTTCATAGTCGTCTTGTTCATCCTTGCTCATGTTGTTTTCGGCGTCATTTCCTACATATAAGACATTTGAACTCGTAGCACTTGTACTTACTTCAACTAAATATTTGTCTACTATACTCTCTTTTTCTACTAAGTCATTTGAAAGTTTTTCTTTGGCTTGACATTTTCCTTGGTGATATTTTGAAAGACTTTTTCACATGTCATTTGCCGTTTGACAAAAAAATATTCTTTCATATTCAACATTTGAAATAGCTTTGTATATAATAAATTTGGCCAAGTTATTTTGTTTTTCAAAGGTAGTATTTATCGATTTAATATCACCAATTGAAATGACATGCCAAAAATCATAGTCTATTGATTTCACATAACTTTCGAATTGATTTTTCCATGTAAGAAAATTTTCATTTTCAAGAAATGGTGGTCTAAAAACAATTTTTTCTTCTAAATATTTTTCCATTTCCATAGATCGATTTCAAGTTTTAAAATACAATATATTTTAAAGATCTTGTTTGACGTGGCTCCTGATACCAATTGTGGAAAACTAGAAGGGGGGGTTGAATAGTTTTACGTCTTTTTAGTTTACAAAAGCCTTGTGTATCAAAACACCAATTCAAACTTTATGTTTCACCAATAGACTTGCACAATTATAAGCAACGATATCAACAAGTATATAATATGACAAATGTGAAAGTAAGTAAATAAGTAAAAGGATAGAGTTGGAAAAATGGCACCGTGAGACAAAGGATTTATAGTGGTTCGGCTACGAATCTCCTCTTCGTCCTACTCCACTCCCCGAGCACCTAACTCGGGAGTTTTCTTCACTATGTCAACAAGCTCCCTTATGGCGGAGAAAAACCTTCACCAACTTTTGCTTACACCGGCTTAACGACACAAAGCTAAATGTCGGGTCTACATAGTAGCTAGACCCAATCTCACAACACACCACGACTCTTCTTCTTCTTCACAACACAACTTCTTCTCACAACACAACTTCTTCTCTTCACAACACAACTACTTCACTACTATACACTACTTCAATACTTATTCTTCTTCACTACCCAACTCCTATTCACAACTAGCACTACTAAAACTACTTATACTAATCACAACCACAACTACACAAGAGCTATACACAATATACACAATCAATTATACAATACTTCTTAAACTTGAGGTTGAAGGAGTATTCTCCTCTTGCACTTTGGATGATGGTGGATGATGAGGGATTGAATCACTTGAAACAAGGATTAGTAATCTAATGATCAAAGAGTTTTGAAGATGTTTAGAGAGATTTAGATCTGAAAATTTTCGTGCAGAGGTTGGGAAAAATACCAGATTTAAGGTGGTATTTAGGAGAAAAATTTGACTTTTACTGACACAGGAGCGAGGCCGGTCCCCTTAATTGTGGCCGGCCCCTTAAATTAAGGGGCCCGCCAGCTGTAACGACCAGAATTTTGTCTTTAATGGAGAAGTTTATTTAGTGAAAACTAACTGATTTTGGTTAAAAATTTGAATTCATATATTTAGTATGATTAAAACATTTTTCTTTATTACCAAAATTGTTTTTCAAAAATATATAATGTTATATAATTTAAATAACTTTTTATTAATTAATTAAATACCCCTTTGATCATGAGAGGTATTAACACTTGTTTATTCATACCTTAAGTGATTAAGTTGGATATAATGATATAAACTAGCTTAATATTTGTTTAGTAGTAATCTTTACGTTTAATGATTTTACATTTTGTGATCATCAAAAAAGGCATAGAGATATCGAAAAACATAAATAACGTTTTTATCATTATTTATGTCACATATTGTATACGATTATTATGTTATTCTTTCTTTTAAACCTTGTATATAGCAAAACAAAAGACAAAATAATAATAATAATAATAATAATAATAATAATAATAATAATAATAATAATAATAATAATAATAATAATAATAATAATAATAAATAAAAAAAATGCTTTTAAGTAGTATGTAAATTATAAGTTATGCATGTTAAGATATATGAATTACTAGGTTCGTTTTCAATCTGATAGTGTAATTGTTTCCTGGAAAATATTGCGTAAAAAAATACACACAACTTAAACTTAAACACACCACATGATGATGCAGAATTTAAAATTTATCGCGTTCGAAGTAAATCTAAAATAATACTTTTTGGATATGGCGCATGTTTAATTATTCTAGTGTCATACACATATACAAGTTCTAAACGATGGGTTGTGTAACTAAAAGCTTTCATGGCCGATTATTTGTAGTGAGTCATTATTTTGTTAATTTCTAAGGAACTCTTGAAAAAATGTGATTATATTTGTTGTAGAATAGAGTATATTTTATGATTATTTAATTTGAATTTAGTGATGTTGTTTGAAAGTAAGAAAGAAGAGAGTGACAGATACATACGAGTGTGACGATATAAAATGAGATAAAAGATTTTGATTTTTTTATTTTTTGTTTTTTAGTGAAGAAGCACAATGTCCACAAATTAAAAAAGAAGCACAAAGATGGAATTTAATTATAAATAGGGGGATACTTGCCAAGCAGAAAACACAATTTTTTCACTCTACTACTATCTTTTATGCTAATATGAAAGTTCCTCAAAGAAACCACAATTCCCCCCAAACCAAATTACTCGGTTCCTCTCAGAATAAGTGGCGTAAAACTTTGTTCAAGAAAAAGTGGCGTAAAACCGCATATGTAATGTAAGTTAACATGCAACAGGGAACTTCACAATTAGTTATCGAATATATAGCTGCTTAAGTCATTTTCGTTCATTTTCCAACAGGGGGATCGCGAAAGGGTGCAAAATACACACAAAATATAGGAAGCTCGTTGCAGGTGCGTGAGTGACTAATCGAAACCAGTATATAGTGCATAATTAATTAATGACCGAAACCAGTTTTGCAAATGACATCCTAGATACAGTCTAAAGTAGGGGGTTTTGCATAGAATACCCACGCATCTTTTCGTTTCTAGCTACTTGTTTCGCCATGGTATCTTTTTCAAATATTTTAGTAATTAAAAGATGGCTTCATTTAAAAGAAATCAATTTCTAAAGCTAATAAAACCATTGTTTTCTTATAAATGATACGGAGTAATTTGTAATTCATGCACAAATGTGTTATAGTTATAAAGAATGTGAAAATGAGACGAAAGTGTGTCGGTAAAATATGCATAAAATTCTATAAAGTGTGTTGAAGTTTTTTTCATGCCTGAAAGTCTTTCATTTCACCAAAAAAAGAAAAATAAATAAAAGATATGAGCCCACTTTTCTTAGCCAATGACCATATTAGGCTATTCAATAGAGTTTTTTAATAGACCATTGTATTTTTAAAAATAAATTAACAAAATGAGTACATTTAAAAATATTTAATTTATAATAGTATTTATATTTTCTTCATTAATAAATCAATAGAAAAAAGTAACGAGGGCATATGAGTAAACTGGAGGTTCACTGTTCCTATAACTTCTTCGATTATGAGCAAATCAATGTATCTTTTCTTGTACCTTTTTCAAAATAACATTTGTAAGTATAAAAGTTCGGTCGTGTAAACTAACTAATGTATTCTTAACATTTCTAATAATTTGGAGGGTAAAGTCCATAAATTAGCAACGTACTTTCCCTGCTTTACAGAGTTAGGTAACGAACTTCTTTTATTACCAATATAGTCATTGAAACCGGCTAATTTGTGCCAAAATAGTAAATATGGTAACCGGGTACCTGCTTAACCGGTAAAAATGGCTTATTTGGCATTTTTATTTTTATTTTTAATGCTTATGTGGCATATTTTTGCCTATGTGTGAGCTTATGTCATCACCACTATCATTGCTTTTAGGGTCCACCATAAAACCACCATATTTTCCGACATCTTTTCCGGTAACCACCATCTTGTCCGACAAATTTTATGACGATCTTCATTTACTTTGGTTGTGAAACTTTGCTGTCCATTCAATTACATGTAGTCATCAATAAAGATCCGTAAAATTTAGATTCAAAATCGCTAGGAATCTAAACAATTTCCACATGCTGTTTGTCATTTACACAACCCACCATCCATTGCATTATACTAGTTCTATAAATTGAAAGCTCTGTACCTATGCTACAATTCATCCATCACAAGACTTGTTATTATCACTGTCTCATCCTCCACAACCCCTCCATCACCTCACTTGACCACAGTCACACCGCCACCTCAATCACCTTAGCCGCACACCTCCATCAGTTTTAGATAAAATGCAAAAATGAATCAAGTCATACCATTTTTATTTCTATTCGTGATTTGGAGATAACATAAACAATAACAACTCGATGTATGTATATATACTCAGAAATTAAATAAACATCACGAGATGTGGTTTTACCATACCACACGGACAAACGAGAGGGCGAAGGGAAGAGAGGCGTGAGACGAGAAGGAGAAAATGAGTCGTGGCTACCCAACCACGAATAAACACCGAGAGTACCTTCGGTTACCTTGGTTCTTCACGGATCTACATGTTTACTCATGTTTTGATAGCGGTGGAGGCGTTTGAACGACGGCCAGAGGTGATAGCTGGGCGCGTGTGATAGATATACGACTAGAGGAGAGCAAGACGGTGAGTTTAGTGGTGGCGGTGAGGTGCGGCAGTAGGCGGTGGTGGTCGGAAAAATGGCCGGCGGCTGGAAGTGATGAAGGTGGGAGAGAGAAACTTACAAGTGAGGCTAGGGTTTTTGTTNGTGTGATAGATATACGACTAGAGGAGAGCAAGACGGTGAGTTTAGTGGTGGCGGTGAGGTGCGGCAGTAGGCGGTGGTGGTCGGAAAAATGGCCGGCGGCTGGAAGTGATGAAGGTGGGAGAGAGAAACTTACAAGTGAGGCTAGGGTTTTTGTTGGTGTGGAGTGGTGTAATCAAATGAAATCCTAAGAGGGTTATATTCGTGATCCGTCATGAGGCAAATCCCATCTTTTGTAGATGAAGTGTGAAGTAAATGAAAATTGTCCAGGTGGAAATTTTAGAATAAATATTTATCTATTTGGAAAAGCATCCGGTCATATTTACTATATCGTAAAAAATTAGCCGGTTTCAATGACTAAATTAGTAATAAAAAAAGTTCGTTACCTAACTCTGTAAAGTTGGAAAAGTATGTTGCTAATTTATGGACTTTACCCAACCAAATAATTTATTGGGAATGGAATTCATTCCTTCATTCCCATTCCATAAACCAAACGCACCCTTAGATTTACTTATTTTATTACAGTGTCTCAAGCTTAGACTATGGTGTATGCCAAAAAAGAAAGAAATGTGACCGTCTCAACCAACATCTAAATGATGTAATAGAAATGCCGTTTTCGGTGACGGAAAGTGGGATGGGTGGTCTTAAAATAAGTGGTCAAGACTTGAATAAAGCGCCAAAATTAGAGTGGTCAAAAGTAGCTATAACTCAATTGTACGAAGGCAAGATAATATAGCATTAGAGCTCTTCTAATCTCTTATAGACGACCCTTAAATTTGAGTCTATGGCAAAACCATCCAAATTTTTCTTAAACCAAAACATGTAATAAGTTCATCCGCACAAACTAAATTCTGACTGCACCGTGCAACCTGCTCCATAGGACTATCATTGAAAAGATCTAAAAGAAAAGAATAGTTTAAAAAGCAACTAAAACTGAGCTGCTATTTGTTTATGCCATTTACCATGTGTTTTCTGTTTTCTACTCCATTTTGTGGGGCTGTTCTAGTTCTCAGAAGTAAACAGAACCTAGAATCAATATTAACTTCTGCTAATTGCTCGGGTCGGGTGAGTCGAGTTTTGGTTAGAAAAAAACTAACCCGCAACCCGACCCGATAAGGAGTCGGGTTATCGGGTTCGGGTTGATATCGGGTCGGGTGTCGTCGGGTCGGGTGTTGTCGGGTCGGGTGATTCGGGTTATCGGGTTGGCTAATAAAATTTGACAAAAAAATATTTGAGCTTAAACACTTGTCATTGACATTTAATTTTTGATAGCTAAAAATTGATTAATAATATGTTACAGTTGGGAGTAAATTATATGTTGTATACAATATGTTACAGGAGTAAATTATGTTAATCCGAATATGTTCTGTAAGTTGTAAATGCGAACTTTTTGATAACTTCATCTGAAGTTTAAAAAAATTCTTTGTGGTAAGACTTTGAATAGGTTCATATGCAAAGGCTGTTTATGTTTAGTTTTTATAAACATTCAGATGTTCAATTTTTATAATATTCTTATAGGATTATGTGAAAATTTCATCACGTTATACTTTACAGTATAAGAATTGCGCTATTATTATTATTATTAAATAAATCACTGAATAAAGGTGCCAGCCCGTACTGCATAACTTGATTTTCGGGTCTTTATCGGGTTGACCCGATAACCCGATAAAATTAACTTTCTAACCCGAACCCGACCCGATAACACTATCGGGTTATCGGGTTCGGGTCAAAACAACCCGACAAGATTTTCTAACCCGATATAACCCGACCCGATAAGTCTTATCGGATTTTCGGGTTTGGGTTCGGGTCGGGTCAACCCGACCCTACGGACACCCCTAATTGCCATGCATATAATACAGTAGGAAATAAAATGTCGAAAATTTGAAATATGTAATGACCTATAAATATACACCTATACCACTAGCCATCATACAACGTCATTCCTCTAGAATGAAAAACATGAAACATTTACAATAAATCTGAATCCCTCCATAGTCTTCGTTTGTTCTTTCAAAATGTCAGCAACTCTTAGGCGAGTTTGGGAAGCTTATTTTGAGAGCTTAACAGCTTATTATATTTTGGAAAAGCTACGAAGAACTTTGAAGGTAGTTGGAGATACTTATTAATACATAAGCTTTAAGCATAAGCTCAACCCAACACCCCCAAATATCCTCGAAATGTATTGAATAAATTTAAAGTCTAACTCATCCGCAACTCAAAAATTATGAAAGGCCAAATCCAAGCTTAACACTTGGAGGCAAACATCCTACAACAACAGTAAAAATGTACGCAACAGGGTTTGCTTTTCTATTCTATCTTGGAGGTGTGTAAACGGTGCGTTTATACTGATTGTGACTAATTCAGATTAACCAATATGAGCAATCAGCATCAAGTTGCTGCAATAAAACTAAATATTAACACAATCCCTAGCTTTAAGAGATTGATCATCTTATTTTGAATATCAAGTCCCCAGTTGATGAGATGTAAAACCCTATTGATGGGATGTAATTTTCTAGCTTCTGTCTAGTTTTTTGTTTAATTTTATTAATGGCAGCCGTTTCAAAAAAAAAAGTCCCCAGTAACCAGTTTTGATATGCACATACAAACACCCTTTATAGACTATCAAACAAGAATAGATTATCATTGAATAACATCAATGTCTTGATCAATTACGCATAAAAGACATATTTTCATAAATGCAAGTACCAGAAGAAGCAAACGACATCAACATAGATGTTAATACAACTTCAAACATAAATAAATATAATGTAATACTATTAAAACAACAATGTCAATAATCTCAAAAAACAGAAAAGGTAAAGATATAACTGCAGACCTCGATCAAGGTGTAGCATCGAGTCTAGCATCAAACAAGAACCTACGATACAACCCATCACCATTCCTCGGAACATTATCAACCCACCTCCATACTTCCTTCCCATTCTCATCACATTCCCACAACGCCAATCTCCCAACTCTCTTCCCAGAAAAACAAACCCTATCTCCACCACCAACCACCTTAAACTTACTCGACTCTTGAAAACACCTAAACATCTCAACCGGCATCCTACCCGCTTCACCCCATTCAAAACTCTCTAAATCCAACTTCAATATCAAAATCGTTGAACAACTCGCATTAAGACTAAACGACGATTTCAACCCACCAATCATCAACACCACATTCCCATACCCTTTCAACAACCTAGGCCTTTTCAAAATTTCGAAAACATCTCCCCACTCATGTTTCTCCAACGTACTCCATTGTTGACTCATCTTCAAATCCTTTAACCCACATATAAACAGCTTCCATTGACTCCTCCACGGCGAACCCACATCACACAACGCTATAATCGACCCATTCACCAAAATCGGACTCCTAGGCNGTATATCAATCTTTAAGCAGCTCGCCGCCTTATACACCATACTAGTAGAGACTGAACTGTTTCTTGAGGTGTAACGTCTTCAATAACTTTTAACACATGGTTGCCTCTCTTTTTTGCCATCTAATAACGGTCTATCTCTATTCAAGCTATGCTACACTTTTTGGTGAATTTAGTAGTATATTTCCGGTTCTTGTTAATAATCGTGAGACTCCAACTCATGTATCTCATTTTTATTATGAAAATATCTAGGTGGATCCAATATAGGTCTATAAATAGTTAACAGCAAAGAAATTACGAGAGTGGATGGTTGGTAAATTTAGGTGTTAGTATATTCGTGAACGTATTCAATGAGAAGAGCATTGAAGTGGATGACAATGTACGTGTGACATCAACTATGTGGATTTCAAGTCACCACATCAAATATACCTTCTACGAAACCTTTAGGTTTCAGTTCAAGATGTTTATCAAATATTTATTAACTTCTAGCGTGAAGGATTTTAGATTTTTAAGTTTGATGTGCATATATATCGACATTATGTCTAATCATGATCAGCACATCTATGTTGAAGAAATTCCATCCGTGCTTCTTAACACAGTTCAAAACACATAGATACTCGATAGACACTGAAACCTTTAAGATTTTCCCAAAACAACACACACAAGAAAATCTTGTTCTTAGTTGTTGGCCCCGACTAGTTGACTTCTAATTCATAAATGCATACAAAACATGGTTTTCGGGTTATTTTTAGTGCGCGCAGTGCGCCAATTGTTGGTGTTATTGGCCCCGATTAGTTGACTTATATGTACCAAGTCCAGGTTGACTTGGGTTTGCATAGTTCTTGTCATCGGCTGACTCGTGAACTTTTTGTAGATGGGCTTGATTCGAGCGTATAGTTAGTGGGCTTGAGCCACTAATATTGATATGCTGTCATTTTCAAATTTTCCTCTTCCTTCATCTTCATGTGAATCGTCTTCTACCTCAAGCTTTCATTTTCACAGCCATGGCATTAAAAAGAGTTGCTACCAACATCATGACTTTGTTTTCACCTTGGGCAAAGAGGATAATGCACAGATTTAACACCACCACCACCAACTAAAAAAAAACAAAAAAAAAACAAAAAACAAAAAAAACCAAAACATGTAATAAGTTAATCCGCACAAACTAAATTCCGACTGCACCATGCAACCTATAGGACTAGCATTGAAAAGATCTAAAAGAAAAGCATAGTTTAAAAAGCAACTAAAACTGAGCTGCTATTTGTTTATGCCATTTACCACGAGTTTTCTATTTTCTACTATATTTTGTGGGTATGTTCTAGTTCTCAGAAGTAAACAGAACCTACAATCAATATTAACTTCTGCTAATGCCATATATATAATAGAAAATAAGATGTTGAAATATGTAATGACCTATAAATATACAGTTATACACCTATACCACTAGCCATCATAGAACGTCATTCCTCTAGAACGAAATTATCAAACATGAAATATTTACAATAAATCTGAATCCCTCCATAGTCTTCGTTTATTCTTTCAAAATGTCAGCAACTCTTAGGGGAGTTTGGGAAGCTTATTTTGAGAGCTTAATAGCTTATTAAATTTTGGAAAAGCTATGAAGAATTTTGAAGGTAGTTGGAGATACTTATTTAGAAAATACATAAGCTTTAAGCGTAAGCTCAACCCAACACCCCCAAATATCCTCAATATGTATTGAATAAATTTAAAGTCTAACTCATCCGCAACTCAAAACTTATGAAAGGCAATCCAAGCTTAAGACTTGGAGGCAAACATCCTACAACAACTGTAAAAATGTACACAACAGGGTTTGCTTTTCTATTCTATCTAGGAGGCGCGCGTAAGCGTGCATTTATACTGATTGTGACTAATTCAGATTAACCAATCTGAGCAATCAGTATCAAGTTAACCACTTAAGGGTGGCCTAGTGGTAAAGGGCTTGTGACTATCACTCTAAAATGTGTGAGGTCTCAAGTTCAATTCCTGCTAGGTGCAAACAACCTTAAGTGGCCACGCCAACCTCCTGAAAAGNTTAGGAGTATCAGCCCAAAGGTACAAAAGGCCCCCAGATGAGGCAATAGGATGATGGGAAGAAAAGGGTAGGAAATCAAGGGGGAAATGAACCCACTGAGACAATCTTGGATCAAATAAACTTATTTGGAGAGATGGGTTTTGGTGGCGATGAGGGGGGCGTAGGGCCAGTAGCTGTAAAGGGTGTTTGGATTTTAAGGTGTAGGTGTGTGTGAATGAAGGGGTTGTTAAGGATGTGTAGAGATGTTTAGAGACAGAGCGACAGATTAGGATTTGTTTTAAGGGGAGGAGTGTGAAGATCTGGTGGAGGATGTCTTGTGGGAGATGTGTGAATATGTTGGTATTGGTGTTATTGTTGTTGTCCATAGATCAATCAGATCTTGTTATGGGATTTAGATCGAAGGTGATGATGATGGTGGATAGTGGTAAACGGTGGTGGTGTTATTGATTGAAGATGTGGTACGCGCTACACAAAGGAAAGGAAATGTGGACATGGGTATGGGTTTACGCTTTGGCCGCCCCCTTTTTAATTTAAAAGTATTTATTATTAGTAGTTTTCTTTCTAATTATTGACATTTTATTTATTTATTTATGGGAGAGTTTGAATCTAGTTGGCAAATTGGGTTTGGTAGGTAGGTAATTAGCAGTTTACTAATAGGAGCTAATGGACTTAATTATAAAATAAGATTTATTTGTTTAACAATTTTATTAAGTAAATAAAATGAATGAAAACGAGTTTTTAAAAATGCATGTGAAATTTAACATTTGCCTCTGCAAATACATGCAAATTTAATACATTCCCCAAAGTATCACACCTTTCACAATAGTTGTTAACGTTATCTCGATCTTCCACCATGATAAGCAGTTATGGACCTTTTAAAATGAAATATCTTTCATTCATGGATTCAAACACATGGTAAATGAAATCTCATAGTAACGTCTCGTCCGATTTGCACAAGTCTACGACATTACTTCCGATTCCCAACGACTGATTTAGCTCGTATCAGAAAGTTTTAGGAGCAAGCAATCACTACTATGATCTTTCTGACTAATCCTTTGCCTAGGACCATTGAGCCTCACTTTTCGATCCTTTTATTATTATTGTCTTCTTGTCAATGAACCTAAGCGAAGTGGTTTAAACATTAACAATATGATCAAATAAATATACATTAACATAGACAAACGAAGTGGCTTAAACATCAACATATATACATCAACATATATACACATGCATTTTGTCTTTTTAGATGTGTTTCTAATGAAGATAAAACCAAATTTTTGTAATCACCTAAACTCAATAAAGGTTTGTGAAATCACAATCTTTACTCAACTAAAACATAATATACATTAACCACAAACACGAGGTAATAGCAGCAAGTGATAGTATTGATTTGTGAATGATTTTAGCCACTTGGGGCTCTCGGCATAAAACAAAAGCCACACCCATAGGGCCCGTTCTGATTCGTGGAAGATAAAACAGCACAAATCTAATACTTTTGCATATTACATGATAAACTATGAACGCACAAAATGGCTCTTGATACCACTATTAGCGATTTATGGTTCAAAGCACTTTTAACAACAAATATATACAATGAACATACAAGATAAAAATTAACAAAATAGTGGAAGCAGGAGATTAAATAATCACTAAATAGGATCCATATGCTTCATGTGATCAATCAAAATCATAAAGTAATAAATCAAGTATACTTTTGTTGGGATTAAAACACTAGTGAACATGGATGTTGATCACCGGAAACTACTGTAACTTCAACAAATCAGAACGCGATCAAGAAGTCCTCAAGAGCATAAGCTTCCTTCTAAGAATTTGTAGATATATGTCTTAGTTGCTTCCGAAAAAGTTTTGTTAGAAAATGAACAACTAACGAATCAAGAAAGTTCATTTTACCACATGTATGTCAAGTTGTCCAGATTATGTATTGTGTTCATCAGTTAAGAATGAACACTAATATTGTGTGATGAAACTCCAAGCACCCAAAGTAGATTGCCTCTTTAGTAGTCCACACCACACCTGAACATATTCTCACTTTTAACATAACTTAAACACCTCGTATGCACCCAAACACCACATTCATCGCAAACAACCATTTCCTCCCTATCATCAAAATCAACTCCACAAACACAATCCACCACCCATGACTCATCCCCTCAATCATCTGCCGATATCGTCGGCAAACGATTCGATCGGCTCTTCATACCTAACCCTACAAAAACCTTAAAAACCCCTAAAAAGTACTAAAACACACTAAACTAAAAAAATCCCACTAACCCATTAACCAATTCACTAACAAATTCAATAAAGCACTTGATTGCTATCCAATTGGCCAAAAGGGTATCCTTAAAAGATGAAATTATAACAAAAACAGTAAATTTCAAATTTTTTACGGTTGAAATTACCTGTTTTTTGATAGTAAATGATCTTTAAGTGATGAATTGTTCAGGGTAAATTATTGTGTTCTTCTGTGGGTGTCAAAGTTAGAGCCGGAATTGTGATTGGTCACACACCCGACACCATTGTCGGAAGCCGCGGATGTCGGCAACAAAGGTACCGGACACATAGTATGAGAATCACCTGGAAAATGATAGATTTGTATAAGACGTGTCTTGTGTTAGACTTGTGTAGATCTATCTAGAAAAAACCGTACCGGAACAAATATCCGGCTACTTTTGGGCCATTGGAGCTACTGTGATTGGATCAGGAGTGGCAGGCCAAAAAAAACGCGTGTAACCCACTTTACTACACGACATCGTTTTATTTCGTCTATAATATATATATATTAATTTAATTTAATTTTAAACTACAACTCCAACCAATTCGTAGCTAATTTCGCCAAAAACACATGTTTACCAGCTAAACACACTTTCTACCACTACTTAGAAACTCATCGCCTCAATCCTAAACCCATATAACAAAAACACGTTTAAGTTTAATTAGAACTTGATAGGGTTCCAATAAGTATCTACCAAATTAACATTGACGACTGAGGATCCACTGCGTTCTTGATTTATTTTTTGGAAAGAAAGGGGAAGAAGTGCAGAGAAGACGAGAGAATATTAAAAATATTCATGTTTTCGAGTATTTATAAAGAAAGAAGAGTAGAGGAAAGGAGAGAGAATTACATCAAATTTCCTCTCCAAACTTTCTTCCAAATTATTGGATGATTAGGAGAGAGAGAAGCTAACAACTTATTTAGTTTTTCTAAATCACCAAAACACCCTTATGCATATGAATTTCTGTAGCGTATATAAGCATACATACATGATTATCTTTTAAAATTTAAATATATTAGGGGGTGGCAATCTTTTCGGATTGAACCTTCGGCAACTAATGCCGCTCGGCATCATGGAAAACCACATGTTCGGCATGCCAAATTCGGCATGCATTTCGGTAATACATACCGAATCGGTATGGCAGCTTCCCCAAAAAATTCGAACGTTGCACATTTATTGTTATAGCCGTTTAAGGCATTTTTCCAAAAAAAAGTAAAAAAAAAAATAAATAAATAAAAAGTAATCCCTTTAAATATTAACTTGATCTTGTTAATTTATTCACACAAACAAATCACAAAATATTTATCATCAAATCACACACTACTAGCCATGGCTTCATCATCATCTTCTTCATCCTCGGACGAAATAATTATTCCCACCGAATCATCCGATCTATGGCTTATCCGGTAGTACGTTCGAAACTTTGTTAGTCGCATACGATGCCCTTGAAGATACGGCAAGCTCTAACGAAATACGTGGTTATATCACCCGTTTTCGTGAAAGAGCCTTAGAAACTCTAAAGAATGATTATTTTGTTGAACAACCAAAGTTTAACGAAAATGTTTTTCGCGATCGTTTTCGTATGCGTAAAACCTTGTATTTAAGAATAGTTGGTGAAATTGAGGCACAAATCGAATGGTTTCAAGCGGGTTATGACGCGATGGGAAAAAAAGTTTTACGGCGTTACAAAAATGCACGTCGGCCATTCGGCAACTCGCAAAGGGTGAACCTCCGGATAGATTTGATGACTATTTAAACATGGCACGAAGAACGTCAGGTTATTATTTATTTTTATAATTATTTCGTTATTTAAACATTTCGTTTTTTTTTTATTTTTATATATATATATATATGTATTATTTAATATGTTGTAGGTGAATGCCTTGATAAATTTTGTGATGCGATTATAATGTTATATGGGCGAGAGTTCTTACGTAGGCCGACAACCAATGACATTGCACGCATATTCGAGGCACATGAAGAAAAACATCACATTCCTGGAATGCTTGGTAGCATTAATTCATTTGATTGTACACATTTCATTTGGCGAAATTGTCCTAAGCATTTGAAAGGCCAATATAAGAGAGGTGATCACTAATACCCGACTATTATGCTTGAGGCGACGGCTTAAAATGATTTGTGGATTTGGCATTCGTTTTTTTGGTCCTCCCGGTTCAAATAACGATATCAATGTTTTGAATCAGTCTCCATTGTATGTTACGGAGAGAAATGGAACGGCACCAAACAGTTCATTTGTTTTGGGTGGACGGCTTTACAAACGTGGATACTATCTTACCGATGGAATCTATCCTAAGTATTCAACACTTGTTAAAGCATATCCGTATCCCACTGACTCAAAAGAAAAGAAATTCAAGAAGCTACAAGAGTCTGCAAGAAAGGATGTCGAACGAGCTTTTGGTCGTCTAAAGGGAAAATGGTTTATTCTAAGTCGTCCTCTCCAGGCTATGTCCGTCTAAAAGATTCGAAAAATCGTTTATACTTGTATTATATTGAACAATATGATTTTAAAAGACGATGGGATGGCAATATCACCGGTTCATATAATGGATCCGCCGATCGCGCCAGTTTATGATGATAGTGTACTCCATAAGTTACTCGACGAAGATATCAATAACCGTCTCCGATATGATCTTACAGAGCACGTAGCGGCTCAAGACTTACCATACCTCGATGACTAGTGTTTTCATATATTTTTTTCCTAAGCATTATGTAATTTTCTTTGAGTTATTAATAAAATTTAATGTTTTTATATAATTTTTTAATACAATTATGAATAAAAAAAATAAAATTATATAATTAGAATTTTTTTTGCATCATAAATGCAACTAAAATTATATAATTAGAGCTAATTAACTACATACTCTTGGTGGGGGTTAAGGGGGTGCTTGGTGGGGGTTAAGGGGGTGGGGAATGGGTAAGGTATTCAAAAGGGCCCACATTACTCATTAGTTTGTGCTTGGTGGGGGAGTGTAAAGGGATTGATTACCCCGTAGTGGGTAATCAACCATTATAGAATAAATTGGAGTGTAAGGTATTGATTACCCACCTCACTCATTCTTTTGCATTCCCTTTTCCTTTCCCTTTCCCCACTTTGAACCAAGCGGACTNTTTTTTGGTCCTCCCGGTTCAAATAACGATATCAATGTTTTGAATCAGTCTCCATTGTATGTTACGGAGAGAAATGGAACGGCACCAAACAGTTCATTTGTTTTGGGTGGACGGCTTTACAAACGTGGATACTATCTTACCGATGGAATCTATCCTAAGTATTCAACACTTGTTAAAGCATATCCGTATCCCACTGACTCAAAAGAAAAGAAATTCAAGAAGCTACAAGAGTCTGCAAGAAAGGATGTCGAACGAGCTTTTGGTCGTCTAAAGGGAAAATGGTTTATTCTAAGTCGTCCTCTCCAGGCTATGTCCGTCTAAAAGATTCGAAAAATCGTTTATACTTGTATTATATTGAACAATATGATTTTAAAAGACGATGGGATGGCAATATCACCGGTTCATATAATGGATCCGCCGATCGCGCCAGTTTATGATGATAGTGTACTCCATAAGTTACTCGACGAAGATATCAATAACCGTCTCCGATATGATCTTACAGAGCACGTAGCGGCTCAAGACTTACCATACCTCGATGACTAGTGTTTTCATATATTTTTTTCCTAAGCATTATGTAATTTTCTTTGAGTTATTAATAAAATTTAATGTTTTTATATAATTTTTTAATACAATTATGAATAAAAAAAATAAAATTATATAATTAGAATTTTTTTTGCATCATAAATGCAACTAAAATTATATAATTAGAGCTAATTAACTACATACTCTTGGTGGGGGTTAAGGGGGTGCTTGGTGGGGGTTAAGGGGGTGGGGAATGGGTAAGGTATTCAAAAGGGCCCACATTACTCATTAGTTTGTGCTTGGTGGGGGAGTGTAAAGGGATTGATTACCCCGTAGTGGGTAATCAACCATTATAGAATAAATTGGAGTGTAAGGTATTGATTACCCACCTCACTCATTCTTTTGCATTCCCTTTTCCTTTCCCTTTCCCCACTTTGAACCAAGCGGACTTAGATAAAAAAATGTTATGTAACCATAAAGGGTATAATTGTAAAATCGTTTATTCTCTTTCTTTTCTCTCCAACTTGGGAATACAAAATAGTTGTAGGTTTTCTCCAGTGTTTTGAAACCCGGGTCGACCCGACCGGGTTGACCGGTTACGGCCAAAAAAACGGGTCAAAAAAACCCGGGTTTCTAAAACCGGGTTAACCGGTTAGACCCGCCGGATTTTGAGTGACCCGCGTCGACCCGGTTCTCGAAACCCGCCCGGCCGGGTTTCGTTTTCCAAAATTTTTTAATAAAAACCCGAGTTGACCCGGTGGTTGAACCGGTTGACCCGGTGGTCGAACCGGTTGACTTGGTCAAAAAAATAAAATAATAAAATAAATTGAAAACCGGGTTGACCCGGCGGTCGAACCGGTGCCCGGTGACTCGAACGGGTCGATTTCAAACCCGGTTTTCAAAACATTGGTTCTTTCCTCTTCTTCTCAACTCGGGAACACAAAAAATACAACTATTTCTTATCTTTACTCCTTTCCTATTCTCTTCTTTCTACACTCCTTTTCTTTCCTCTTCAAATTCGGGAACAGAGCATACCAGCAACAGCATGCTACTTTAGACTACTCACAAATATATAATTTTAATCATAGAAAATAAAAGAAAAAAAAGGTTAGCAATTTTTATTGCACGTAATTGAGTATGGGTCGTAGAGTATTCAGTACAAGGGTCGCTACATTACTAAATTCACATTGCGAATCAATAAAAATCTCTGTATGGGATGCTATATAGAGAAGCTTTATAGAAGAATGCTTTATGGAAGCTATGTACAAATACTAACCTCCCCAACCTTCACAACTCCCAAGTATAACAACTAGTTGGGCAAATTATTTCACTAACAATCTTAACTCACATCGATAGTTGTATACCCACATCACATCTATCTACAAGAAAATATAATCATTCATTATGCTTGTTTTACCATCTAATTGAAGTCCATGAAGCTTGGTTTGAGCCGACCATTGATACTTGAATTAGGCATTTGAGTCTTTTGAGGTTGCTGACCATTCGGGTTAGCAAAATGATGCATTGGTTGACGGTTTGATGAGTATTGAGGTGGCAATGTGTTGTAGTTCATCCCATTAAGTAGGGGAAGTTGGCCCGCTTCAAATTTAAGACGATTCACTTCCTCTTTCAGCGCTTCGTTCAAAGCTGTGTCACAAAGATGAGTGAGATTGTTGACTTTATAAAAGATGTTAAGTTTAACTTGAGTGTTGACTGTCTATTAGAAATTATTATAATAAAGAACTCTAGGATCAACTTTGGATGGCTATAGATGTATTGTGCTGTATGGTCCAGGAAAGCGCTGTTCTGATGATCAGCGCCCTACAGGCGTACATAAAAGATAAACTAGATGATATGAGGTCAAATTTTGTTTATTTACACATAAGATTTGCTGCAGTATTTCTTCCAAATCTAACAATGCTATCTAGAAGTGGAAATTCCGACCCTATTACTTTTAAAAGGATGATTAAATAAGAAATTAGTTAAACAGAAACGTGTCAAAAAGTGCCCTTTGTGTGTTTTTAGTGCATAAAACCTCGTAAATCACTCTTCTTGAGACTCAAAATATTACTTAATCATATAAATATTATCTGGCATGCTAATAATTCTAACAAAAAACTTTGGACAAAAAGTTTTTCGACTCAACCCAATCGGACCCGTTACCCAACCTACCAATTTGCCAGGTGTAAAGTGAGCAATTACTAACTGTGAAGTTTAAATAATTTGTCTATTTACCCACAAACTTAGTTTTTCTCTGTATTTCGCTGGACGATTATGAAAAGATAACACCTAAATAGAAGAATTACCATCTCTAAGGTGCGCATGCTGTTCCAATGCTTCTAACCGAAGTTTGAGCTCCTTGTTTTCAGATGTTAAGCCACTAGTATCCCGCTGCATCACATGATTTGTCATTGTGTCAGTTGTCTTTTAAATATTTTCATGTCTTTTAGTTCATAAAAAAGAAAGTAACCCCTTCATATAATAAATCAAACTGATATTGTCATACTAGTTTGATGGAACACAACATAATGTTTTAAGTTTCTGTACAGCATTGTAGATGTACATATGCTTATACATTACTCATGGTATCGTCATTTAGTGTTCCATCCATCCTTAAATTTTAGCCTTGATAGTTATTTAGGACTCAACATTAGTAATATTGGCATTGTTTCTTTCATTCCTGCCTTTATAATATAAAAAAACTGCATATGATGATAGATAGAATTAGCTTTAAATTAGCATATAATTACACTTATGTTTTCCGATAAACTATCTAAAACTGACAAAAAAGTGAACTGTTTGAGCAAAATTAACATGTACCTGCAGCTTTGTGACTTCAGCAGATAAGGTTGTTGCTTCAGTTTGAAGGGTCTGCACTTTTCTCTCCAAGTCACTTGTATACCTTGTTTTACGCTCCTTTGATCGAGCAGCAGACTGTCTATTTGCTAGAATCCTATGAACAAAATCAAACAAATATTATCATACAATACCATTTCACACAAGCCACCAAAAACAAGGAATAAAAGTTAGGTGGAGTTTGTTGATATGTGTGTCTTGAAAGCGATAATCTAGCAACTATAGCTAACCAAACTCTGCATAGTTATTATTTAAGAGTCAAATAAACAGTCTCAATACTGGCAGCAGGAAACTTGTTAGGAGTACTACTAGATAGTAGATAGGCAGAGTAAAATTACTTATTTAAAATTGTTTTCTCAGAAAATTAAAATTTGTCAATCCTGATATCCTCTACAACTTCGATAAACAGTTAAGAGTGTTTGGATAATCCAGATTGCTTATCTGCTTATTCTGGTATTTGATATGCAGTTATCAATAACTCAATAAGGGGTGTTTGGGATTGCATATTTTAAGTGCTTATTAGCTTATTGTAAACTTATAAAGAAAAAAAAGCAATTCTAAAGTGTTTGGACAGTCAAGTGATAAAATATGAAAGAAATAATGTCTGAATGCAATCCTAACACCTTCTTAACAGAATTATTGAAATGATTTATTGGAGTATTTGAGTATTTCAACCAATTACAGTTACAATTTTTTTTTTTTTTTTGGTTACATAACATAATTTTCTCTTTTAAATTTCATCACAAATCAGCAGTCTGAAGAACGCATCTCCCTAATATGCACAAAGACTTTGGATGACACAAAACTGCATCTGCGAAAAATAAGCTATCCCATACACACC
>LBNU01004640.1:10175-24000 GCA_014162995.1 Artemisia annua | reverse complement strand
GTAGTCCAGCGATTAGGGCTTCATATTCTGCCTCGTTGTTCGTGGCAGTGAATTCAAAACGCAGGGCATATGTGAACTTCATTCCTTCTGGATTAGTGAGGATGAGGCCCGCGCCTGAGCCGTCAATGCATGACGATCCGTCCGTAAACAGGATCCATGGTTCTTGTAACTCCACCTTGGGTGGTTGGGTTGTATCCTCGCTATCTGGTTTTTCAATAATAAAATCCGCGAGTATCTGCCCTTTGACTGCGGTGCGTGGTCTATAGGAGATGTTGTGCTCTCCTAGTAGTACGCTCCACTTCTGCAATCGCCCTGATGCGTCAGGTTTGGAGATTACTTGCTTGATGGGTTGGTCGGTGATTACCGCGATAAGGTGCGCTTGAAAGTATCTGCGCAGCCTCTTGGCCGCAAATACTAGCGCTAGGACCAGCTTCTCCATCGGGCTGTAGTTAATCTCCATCTTTTTGAGCGCCTTGCTTACGAAGTATACAGGAGTTTGTACTGCGTTTCTGTCTGTCAACAGCACTGCACTTACGGCCCCGTGAGTTGCAGATAAGTACATTATTAGCTCTTCCCCTGGTTGGGGTGCGACTAATTTTGGGAGCGCCGCTATTGTTTGTTTAAGCTGTTGAAATGCCTCCTCCGCTTCGGTAGTCCAGCGAAAGTCACTCTTTTTTGTGCACTGCTTGAGTGTTTTAAATAACGGTAATGACTTGTCCGCTGACTTAGATAGGAATCTGTTCAGGCCGGCCAATTTTCCGTTCAGGGATTGTACTTCCTTGAGTGTTCGTGGCAAAGGGAGTTGTATGACCGCTTCAGTCTTTTCAGGGCATGGCTTGATGCCATCAGGTTCTATTAAGTATCCTAAGAACATGCCTTCTGTATCGCCAAAAGTGCACTTCTTAGGATTTAGTTTCATGTTGATCCGTCGTAGTGTTTTGAATGTTTCTTCAATGTCTCGCACTACTTCGTCTTCTGTATGGCTTTTTATGACCAAGTCATCAACATATACTTCTAGGTTGCGACCCACTTGCTTTTTGAATGCATTGTCTACCAATCGCTGGTAGGTGGCTCCTACATTCTTCAACCCAAAAGGCATCTTTGTGTAACAAAAGACACCTTGACTTGTGTGGAAGGCTGTTTTTTCCTCGTCTTCCTTGGCCATTTGGATCTGGTGGTATCCTTTATATGCGTCTAGGAAGCATTTGAAAGGATATCCACATAAGGATTCTACCTTCCAATCTATCTCGGGTAGTGGGTAGCAGTCCTGTGGGCATGCTTTGTTAAGGTCTATGAAGTCCACGCACATTCTCCAGTTGCCGTCGCTCTTTTTTACCATGACTGGGTTAGACAACCAATCGTTGTAATATACCTCTCGCATAATGCCTGCGTCCACAAGCTTATGTACTTCCTCCAGGATGGCTTTCGCGCGTTCCGGAGCTTGACCGCGCTTCTTTTGCCTTATCGGCGGGTATCCTTGTCGGATTTGTAGCTTGTGCTCTGAGATTGACCGAGGCACACTGGTCATATGCTTTGGTTCCCACGCGAAGACATCCAGGTTTTTCTGTAGAAGCGCGCACACGGCTGCTTTCCCTTTTTCTGACAGCGAACCTCCCAACGATACCTGTTGTTCAGGATAGTCGGGGTGAATTGCTACTTTTAGATTTGGTGCTTTGGGTGCGCCGTGTTCTTTAGCTGCTGTGGTTTCGCCTGTAACTGTGTTACATTCCTCAGGAGGCAGAGCGTGGTTGTAGAGAGTAACAATGCCGCCTTTTACTGGAAATTTCAGCATTCCGTGTGCTGTGGATGGCACTGCGCGGAGCGCTGATATTCCCGATCTTCCAATAATGCCATTGTATGGCGATGGAGATCTAATGACCATGAAGTTCATCCACGCCTTGGTGGAGTGCTCTTTATCGCCGAATTTTACGAGCATGCGTAGTTGTCCTATTGGCCATATTTTCTCTCCTGTGAAGCCTGTTAGAGATGTCGCAGCTGGAATTAGCTGATTTTGAATCTCTTGTTTTAGCCTTTTGAAACAATGTTCGTACATTATTTCAGATGATGCCCCTCCGTCCACGTACATACGGTGGATATCGTGTCCCCCCGCATGTATTTCAATGGTGAGTGGTTCTGCTACCGTGTTGTCCGCGGTCAACTTTGGGAAGGAGATATCATCGTTAGGGGAGAACCTTTGGCTAACCTTTTGTTTGACTTTGCGCTGCCATGATTGTATCATGTATATTGTGTCCGCCTTGTCCTTAGGTGGTTCTTTTTTATCCCCGGTTCTTTGCTTATCCTTCCCTTCTTTGATGTTTTTGACTAGGTGGTCCATCCTACCTTCTTTTACTAATTTATCAATTAGTTGGCGAAGCTGGACGCACTCATTCGTTGTGTGGCCTTTCTGTCCATGGTAGTCGCAGTAACCATTCCCTATGCGCTTTCCTTNCATACGTTGGATATCGTGTCCCCCCGCATGTATTTAAATGGTGAGTGGTTCTGCTACCGCGTTGTCCGCGGTCAACTTTGGGAAGGAGATCTCATTGTTAGGGGAGAACCTTTGGCTAACCTTTTGTTTGACTTTGCGCTTCCATGATTGTATCATGTAAATTGTGTCCGCCTTGTCCTTAGGTGGTTCTTTTTTATCCCTGGTTCTTTGCTTATCCTTCCCTTCTTTGATGTTTTTGACTAGATGGTCCATCCTACCTTCTTTTACTAATTTATCAATTAGTTGGCGAAGCTGGACGCACTCGTTCGTTGTGTGACCTTTCTGTCCATGGTAGTCGCAGTAGCCATTCCCTATGCGCTTTCCTTCTAGGGTGCGCATTGGTGGAGGTTTGGGGAAATTTGCTCCCTCTGTTGCGAATATCTCTCTAGGAGTTTTTATCAGCGGGGTATACTTGTCGTTACCCCGTGTACCTCCATCATTGCGATAGCCTTTGTTGCGATTGCCGCCATGGTCATTGGATTTTCTCCTTGACTGTTCCTGCGGCCTGTAGTTAGAATATGCTTTCTTACTGTCTGCGACGGCGGCTTCTCCTTGAACGAAAGACCTTGTACGCTTCACCAGTTCGTCGAATGTTTGGGGACTATATCATTTAATTTTTTGATAAGGTCTTGGTTGGTGATCCCATTCATGAATCCTGAAATTTTTAGTATTTCAGGACATGCCTTGACGTGTAGGCATTCGTCTTTGAAGCGCTCCATGAAGGCACTCGTAGACTCCCCTTGGCGTTGTTTGATCCTAGCTAGTTCTACTGGGTCCTTAGCGTACTTCTTTCTTTGTGTGAAGTTCAAGCGGAATGCTTTCCGCAACTCTTCATACCCTTTTATACTTCTTCGTGGAAGTTTGCTAAACCAAGTTCGCGCGTTCCCTACCAACGTGGAATTAAACATATGGCACCACACAGGTTGTGGCCAGTTTTCGATGCCAACAGCCGATTCGAAAATTTTTAGGTGATCATCGGGGTCACCCGTTCCATCATATGTTTTGACATTGGAAGGCATGCGCCTTTTCTTGTTGTCTGAATAATCGCTGATGCGCTTTGAGAACGCACCAACCTTTTGGCGACGCCAAGGAAGGGATATGTCCTCATCCTCTTCCTCGCGACGTCTTCCTCTGGACTTCCAGTGTCCAGTATCGCTATCCTCGTTGTCCGAGGAGCTGTCTGAGGGAGAGTCGTTTCTTCTGCGGCGCTTGCGCCGTTTTTCCTCGGGGCCTGAGCTTGAGAAGCTTTCGTTAGGGGATACCCGTCCACCTAGTCTGTCGTGGATTCTTCTAGATCTAGAAGATCCCTCACTTGGTGAGTGCTGTCGCCCCAACCTGTCGTGGACTCTGCGACCACCCAATCTGGTGTGGACGCTAGTTCGCCTCTCACTATCTCCTTGTTCCTCCGAGTACTGTGAGTTTGACGGCGTGCCGAGCCTAGTTCGAACACTGGCGCGCCTCTTGTTATTGTCGCGCTCTTCATAGCGCGGTGGGGAAGTTCCATTGAAGTCGAGCCGACTCCTTAACCTTCTCCTGGCCTCCTCTTGCAGGAGTGTGTTCAATGTCTCAAAATTTTGTGATACAAGATTTTTTAACATTGTTTCTTGAGCATCTTCCTCCAGCGCGGGAATACCATCTTCCAAATTGAGCCTCCTCTCGCGATCAGGCGCGTTTGGTGGCACTGTGTTGTCCACAGCAGTTGCTACTTGGTGGGGGGTAGCAAAGAGAGTGCGCTGGAGATCCTCGATGTTTGGGACTACTGTAGTAGTCTGAGCAGTTGCAGAGGGTACTTCCACCGATGGGAGAGTCGTGGTGGTTTCTACTTCCTGGCGGCCAGGCGCACTGGTTGTCCCAGTGGTTTGCCTAGGAGGCACATCAGGGTAGTTCCTCCTTGGAGGGTCACCACGCGTCTTATCCAATTGCGGAGTTCCCTTGGATGAATTTTTGTGTTTCGTCATTCTAGTCCTTAGTGTTGGGTCCCACGGATGGCGCCACTTGTTGATACAAAAGTTGGGCGTTTCTTGTTTGGGTTCCTTTCCTCGTATCAATTGATTGATATTGCTTGGGACCTGAGCACTAAGAAAGCAACAAACACCGTTAGGCTTATCGAGGGATTGTCTCCCCCGATTATCCTCCGGCGTGAGAGTAAGTAATCGTGTTTTAGGGTTGTGAAGAGTTAGGGTTTGTAAGTCGTACCTCTGTGAGAGTTGTAATGCCCTCTATATATAGACACGAATCCTTGTTGGTTTCGTGTTCCGCAAACCTTGGTATGTCCCGCGTATCGCGGGTATTTGATATACATCCTATAATTTGGAGATATCGTTTATTCACATTCCTAAATAATCATTGGGCTTGGGCCTCGTGGGCCAAAGCCGCCTAATTGGTAGTCCAATTAGTATGAAACTGGCCCACGCGTAGTGGGCTTGCGTGTGGGTATTGTTTACCAAACGGGTTCATGACCCGGTGTAGACTATACGTCATCAAATTTTAATCAGATTTTAAGTTAAATTAATGATAACTTTAAATAAAGTTATATTTGAGTATGTTTATTGCTTTTATTTATTGTGTTTTTATGATATTTAACACTCATAAGCTATGCATTTGCATTTTAGTATTAAAATGGAGCAATGGAACGAAAAAACACATAAACGATCAAGATTTGAACTTAAAAAGAATATTTTGTGTCAGAAGTCTGTTACGGCGTAACAAGGTTACTCCTGTTACGGCGTAACACGAGATGTTAGAAATCAATAAATTCAATACGTAGTAGTTACAGCGTAACAACCTCAAATAGTTACGTCGTAGAGAGAAGATGACACGCATGGAATGTTGCTTAAAAACACTGGTATTACGTAACAAGAATTATGTTGTTACGTCGTAGCATCGACGAGCTAGGCTTTCCTATAAATTCAAACCTAAAATACGAATTTATGTTACCACTTTACAATCCCAGTCAATTTTGAAGAGTTCCAAAGGCTATTCCACCGCCATTGAGGTAGAAATCATCAAGAATTCAAGTCTTAATCATCATAAACATTCGAATCATTCAGTTGATTATCATTTCATTATGAATATTTTCAATTTATAATTTGTTATCTTTTGTTATTATGACAATTATTGAAGGCTAAACACCTTAGTGTTTGCTTAGCTATAAAATTAATAAGTTAACATTATTTGTGTAGTTTAATTTGGTTCTTTGATTGGATAATTTATGTGCTTGTTGATCAACCCTTGCGTCTTTGTGTCTATTAGGCTTAACTTGTTGATAGTAATTAATTGTAGCCTATATAACGGATGTTAAGAGCTTGATTCAAAAACGTATGGCAAATACCAATTTATAGCTAGAGTTATTACAATTATCCTACATCTGAGTCACCAATCATTTACTAGTTAAACATTGCACTAATAGATCATGTCGTTAGCTTATTAGAGGAATAACTAGGTTAACACTACCTTACTCTTATTGATTTAATCTTCGTTTCAGTTAATTCTCATTTATTTAATTGTTTTGCTTATTTAAATTTTCAAATCATCACGATCACTTAGATCTGAAATAAAACCCCCTAAATTTTGTTTTATGTACTTTAATTATTGTTATTTACTTTTTCAAATTAATATCATCGCTTTTTCGAACGACCTGGTCTTACCAAGTCTATACGATACACGAACAGGTACACTGCCCGAGAGTTTTGATATTTCTTGTTAGATTAAGGATTATAAAGTTTAAAGCTCGAAATTACACGTCAATGAAAGACATATACAGTATTAAAAATAAATGCACTTTTAGTGACGGCCTTGTCGTCACTAAATATTTTATCAATTTTTTTCCTAGCTTAAAATGGATAATAATAATATAATTTTATTTTTATTTATTTTTATTTTTTATTTTTNGTACGGACAGATCTGGACCGTCCATCCAGATCTGATCTAGATCTAATCACACACACATCACACACACACGCTATTATCGCGGTACCAATTGACCATGCAAATGATTTTTTTAATTTATTTCCTTTTGATGGCTCCTTATCATTGTTGTCTTCTTTCATTTTTTTATTTTTTTCAGATTTTTCTGAGCACTTTTTTGTTTTTGTGATTATGAGTCCTACCACGATATTAACGATATTATGAGTTCTACTGTGATATTAACAATATTTACTTAAAAAGTTACTTTGATATTTATAAAAAAACTTAATATCACTGTTTTTTTTATTACGATATTAAGAAAAGTCACGGTCATATTAAGAAAATTAACTTTGATATTAAGAAAGCATGATAATTATGGTGATATTAACGATATTATGATACGGTGATATTTATAAAACGGTGATATTATAAATCAACCGTGATACTAAGCTTTTTTACATGTAAAAATGAATCATGATATTAAAAAACACAAGATAGTTATGGTGATATTAACAATTTTATTAAGAAAAAGTTTTTATGATATTAAAAAAGTTATTGTGATATTAAAATTTTAATTAAAAGAAAAGGCTTATGTGATATCAGATCTTGACTTTTGTAAAAAAGTCAAAATTAGACGCTAATATCACAATACCTTTAATGATGAAAACGACTTTGTTTTGAAAATTTTTTCAGCGATTATTAATAATTTGTTATCCTCTTTATTTTTTTTAATTTTTTTAGATTTTTTTGATTTTTTTTTTCAATAAAAAAGCTATTGTGATATTTACGATTTATAAAAAAGACGTGGTATTTACGATCCTGCCACTCCGTCTTTTTCTTATGGTTGACTAGATGAATGGTTGAGATTCGTCCGTACCATCCGCACTAAAATCCAAAATTGTACCTGATCATTTCCATATATATATATATATATAGCTACAACTTGGGGTGTGGTTAAAGGTAGAATTCAACTTGTTAACCAAAAATTTGTGTAGAAAGTTAAAGTCAAAGTTTGAAAACGCTAAAAGTCATTGTTAGAGTCAAATGTTGAAATCAATTATTCTGTCGTTTAGTGGACTTTTGTCGTGGATATTCGTAGATAAAAACCTTAATTCTTGCATTTAACTAACTAAGTACCAAAGTACTTTAGCTCGGTTGGTGCCCATTTCTAAAAACTCATGGACCCACAAGAGAGATTTTGTGGATTAATTGATTCGACTCGTGCTCACTCCAATGCCTCACTAGGCTAGGAGAACTGCCAGAACCATTATTTGTAGGGTGAACAATGACCGGTGCCAAAAAGGCACCTAAGGACAGAGTGTTCCCGCCAAAATCTACATATTTTGTGGATTAAACCGAGTGATAAAGAAGTTTTATTTGAGATAACAATAGTACCATAGAATCAATCAACTTATGTTTGTGTCAAATAATAACTAATATGCACTATTTGATGTTCTCATATAAGCTAACTAATATGCGCTGTTTGATGTTCTCATATAAGCATTTTATCCCTTGCTTCCTTTCTGGAGTTATATGCAAAACCCGATCGAAACGTGCTATTTCAGAGACTTAACTTACAGTCTTAAATTCTCTTTCAATTTCAATGACATTGCAGTATAAACACACCGCCCCCTACCAAAAAAATGATCTAAAGCGGTACCATTTTATGCTCATTTGTAAGACCATTAAATGATCTTCAAAGCATGTGGGACTAGTCTTTACAACCCTACTTCATGCAAGACAATTAATTGTCGAAACTAAACACAAATTCATGCAAAAGCATTGTCCAACTATCTACTTAAAACAAATAATTGACCAACCCCGGCACCAATCATTCCATTAAATTCCATGAAACATCTAATCTCTAGCGATAACGACCAACAAAATGTATCGTACATTAGAATGTACATAAATTAATATAACGTATCTTTGGAAATGACACATTTACGAAAGTGTTCTGCACTGTATTATTATTATTATATTTTTCTCGTTACAGTTTTCTACATGGCCGGATTTGAGGGTGTGCAGGGTGATCAACCGCACAGGGCCTCAAATTTTTGAGGGCCCCCGATGTTATAAGTGGAGGGCTGATTTAATTTGGGGTTTAACGTAATACCGATGAAAATATAGTCGAGAACTTAAGATTTTTGCGTTATATAAGTCGAACAAATATCAGTTTAGCGTGTTTTAAAGAAAAAACAGAAAACAGGGTTGTAAACCTGATATACAGCCCGAGGAAGATGATGACTAGGCAATTTTCACTTTACACCCTAAAGTATATGGACTTTTCTCTTTCTTCTTAAACTTTTAGTTTTATTTTTATAAAAGAACAAATGAATTTGCAAAATTTACACTTTCAACCCAAGTGTAGGAAAATTATAAGAATCAGCCCAATTTGTTTTAAACAATTGTTGTATACATCTTTTATATGGTCTAATAAAATATTGCGATAAATCTGGATATGTTATATACAGGTATTTATGTTTACGTAATTGTTTTATATCTATTTAGCATATAATTAAAATCGCACTGTTCAAGATGCTTATGTTATCAAATTAGCACAGGGCCCCCAAAATCCACGGGACGGCCCTGGTTTTCTACAAGAATGGAAAGCGACCATTCATTAGCTAGTTTTACCGAACTGATCTATTTGCATTCAAAATGTTTCACTTTTTTTTATAAGCAAAAGACATAAACAATACTCAATCTTGTCACAGTAGGTATGAAGAAGGTGTGAAGAAATGGCCGGTGAGCAAAATAATCATATATCTACATAGCCAAATCAATATTTTCTTTTCCATGCAAATTTATTTGACCATATCATTTATTATCCAAGCCATCGCATAAAAAGCTTGTCAACAACATGGTGACGGTATGTTGTGTGGCCGTGTGGGAAACCAATTAGGCGTTTAATGTGTACTTTGACTACCTTCGTTTAAATTAGCTATAAATGTAATTAACACGGTCAAAATAAAATGATGGTAACTACTCCGAAAATATAAATCCAACAAGTTGACAGGTAAAATATGGCTGGTTTGTTGGTCAGCGCGTCGGTGTACACGTTTGTATGATATCACTCTTACGTTAATACTTGGTCCCACGATTACTCTTTTTATCCAATTTGCCGGATTATGTTTCATTGATTTGGATATAGGATTATAAAAATTAATAATTTTTGTGCGTATTTGTGTCGACTTTGGATTTCTGTTCCCAAACTTGTTATCATGGGTGTTAGATATAGAAAAAGTTTCGTTCAAATCTAATCGGTATAAAAAAATAAAAATAAAACAGATATGGTCAATGTCCTATAGAGATTGGTTTTGTCACTGAAAATTTGGCTATTTTATCATACCACACAAATACCTACCTAAAACGATGACATATAGTGAAAAATATTATACTTGCAAAATCGTGATTCCGATTCGACCCTTGATGCAAACTGTATATTTTTTGAAATACGGGTTTTTTAAAATTAATATAGTGTGTATTTTTGAAAAGTCGTCAAGTTTAAAATTAATCAAAAAAAGACATAATCTAAATTGCCAAGTTTTTTAAAAATTGTCGAATTTAAGGAGTACTTAGAATTAACTTAACCATTAATTTAAGTTTGAAGATTCAGAAAAAACACAAACTCTTTGTAAGTAGTAGAGATGCATGATTTAATTTTAGTTTATCACCGCCATATGTATTTTTCTTATAAAAGTTATTCACATACTCAAACGACATACTATCTCATGTATGTTTCAAACAATACTTGAACTTAATACTTATTTGTTAATAAGTCATTCACATAACATAGGTGAAAAACTTTATATTATAAGTCCTTGACAAGCATGAAAACTTGGAATATGATCAAGCATAATCATCATTAAGTGGTGATGAGGTTGGTTGTTTAAGGATCCTAAACAATATCATAGACTGAAAAGCCGTTTGTTTTATCTATATTGTACCATGCATACTCAATCTTTATATAACGAGAGTAGCTTGTCGCACCGTATTGATCACACATTGGGAGGCTGCCACATAAAGGAGGTTCAAATTTTTAAAACAAGATTAACATGGATTTCGGTAAATCCATAATTTACGAATTGCTTATGTTGTGTGTAGGTTTTCGACACTACAACCTTGGTTACTAGCCGGAACTCGATCGTAGAGAAGACACGCAAGCTAGAGTGATCACGAAAAGAAAGAACGATGACGGTATCTTATAGTTTTAAGATTAGTTAGTGAAGAATGACGTACATAAATCGTCCCCTCACTCTTTATTAGGATGAGGGGGGTACACGCCTAACGGAGTCTATTGTCGGTTGTGAAGGTTGGGCTTTGGGGACAAGCAACCTAAGACGACCTTCAAGCCTATTCCTAAGTTTAAGCTTTAACACTCTACCTAAGACTTAGTTTTTAGCTATATGTAGACTAAAAATAAATTTTCACCTTAGGCTTCATATTAGCTATACCGATTCGCACAACTCAAGCGTGTTGTAACTTCCGTCTAGGTACCACCTTCGTCAGGCATCCGGCAATTGTTGTTCGATACCCACCTTCAGATTCGACCGTCTTGCTTCCAAGACATCTCTGATAAGTGATACGCAATTGATCAGCTGCTTAGTCTTTTCATGAAAACATGAGATTCGCGATAGTGATCGCGCGCTGATTATCACAATTCAAACGCACAGTGTTAAAGGCTCACACCATTTTCCAAGAGTCCCTATAAGCCAAATGCCTTCCTTTAGCCTCCGTAAGGCATATACTCGCTCTGTGTTTGAAAGAGGCAACAGTGTTTGTGCGTTGCTTCCCGCTTTCAACAATCTGTTACTGAACACGGTACTGTTGATCGACCTACTTTATCGGTCCTTGGTATCTGGATCAAACAAACTGGTTACGTCCACATGGTTGCACGTTTGTCACATAACCAAACCACGTTGCAGTACCCGAAATATTTCAAATCACTTCACTGCTTCCAATGATTTTTTACCTGGTTCCAAATTTACTAATACTTGAGCATACCTATGTCTGGCTCGTGCAACCATTCAAGTACATTTAAGCTCCCAACGCTTTGAATAGGACCTTTACTACATCCTTTCCTCACAAATCCCTCAAGGACAATCTTTCCGCAGCTTGAAGTGCCACCCAATGGCATCTGGACGATTTCCCATTGTCTATTAACATTTATTTAAATCTTAGAACGTACCGGTTGTGACCTCAGAATCTTGGCTCCCGATTCCCTGATGGATCTCCATACAGAATTCTTCTTTGCTTCTCCGAGCTTCTTCAATGTCGAACTCTTCTTAAGCAAGACTTGTAGACCAATCTCAGCTTGCTTTTTCAGCATAGCATATCGTCTACTATAAGTAGATAAGATATAAGCTATGGTGGCATAACTCCTGTAATGATCGGAACTGTGTAACTGCTTACGTTGAACCCGTTGCTCAACATTTGTACTAATCGCCTCCTATACCTTGCCTAGGTGACTGCCTTGCACCAATTACAGGGATTTGTTATCCCGATTATCGCTTAAAAACGTTATTTATATTTTAGTTTTGCTAAGATTTTGTTACATGGCAAGTACAACTTTGTATTTGTTAGTACAAACATCACTTAGTTTTCTTAAGTTATATAATAGACTTGTTGATTTTCTATTAACATATCACTATATAGGTTTTAATATATTTAATGGATATTTAAGACTGCTTATGTATAGGGTTATCGTGGTTTATTGCATGATAAGCATGTCGGGCTGCAATAGTTGGTGTGATGACTTGTGTTCTTTAATGTGTGTTGTCACATCAAGCTTCTGTATGCTTAATATATTGCCACTTAATAATTGCTAAAGCTTCTACTGTTCTAGTTTGTTCACAAATGCTTTACTATTGTGTCTTAGTGCAGTTAAGTGAACATTATGATTGTTTGCTTGTATAAGCTTTAGTAGGTTAAAGTGCTTTGTAGGTTTATGTGACTTTGTTAAACAGAGTTGCAATGATGATGTTGTTGTGTCACTCATGTGTCTAAGTTCATGCATCTTCATTTATGTCCATTCACATGATAGTACTTAGTGTTTGCTCTTTGGCTTGTGATTGGCTGGAATGAATCTTCATGGGTCAATGCTACTATGTGAATGAGTGAATAGTTTTTTGTAGGGTTTACTTTGTGTGGCAAGGTGGATTATCGCCTTGGGGAACCTCAGTGTCAACGGGCGGAACCTTGTGAGGTTTCCGCGGGTGCAGTGTGATTTTTCATGCGTATAATTGAGCCAACTTGCAGAATCCTTATCACTTCTGGAGAAGGGGTTCAAACTTTACTTTTCAACTAACACATACATTTGATTGTGGGTGGATTCTCTTTTGTAGCAGAAAAGGAGTTCCAAAGTCAATCAAGAGGTTACATTTCACAGAAGTTGGACTTGCTACTTTTGTTTAGCTAAGCTTGGGTAGTTTATACTTTGTATGTTGTGTCAGTGATCGGTTAGTATTTTAGGGCTCAAATATAGTCATCTTCCTTTGTGTCTGTCCAGACGCGCTTTGATTCCTTCGCCCAGGCTTCTGTTCGTGCGTTCCACTAGACCATTTGTTTGTGGGTGAGTTACTGACGCGAAGTGTTGCGTGATGTTCAGCTGTTCGCACCAATCTTTGAACGGATTATCACGGAATTGTTTTCCGTTATCTGAGATGATTTCACCGGGTAGTCCAAAGCGACATACTATGTTATCCCATACAAATCGCTTAACTTGGTTGCCCGTGATTGTCTCCACTGCTTTCGCTTCAATCCACTTTGTAAAATAGTCGATTGCTACGATGAGGTATTTCAATCCTCCTGCGGCAACAGGGAAGGGTCCGGCAATATCTATACCCCATTTGTAGAAAGGCCATGGCGCCGTTATCGGTGTAAGTTCATGTTGTGCTCGGCGTGGGATTGGTCTGTGAACTTGGCAATCGCTGCACTTGCGTACTGATGAGTGTGTAAATACTCATCATTTTGGTACCATTTAAACTGCCAAAACATACAAAAACACTCAAATATGCATCAAAATACTGGAAAATATCCCAGGGTTGTGTTTTATATGTCTTAGATGCAAAATGTGTAAAAACAAATGAAAAACATGTAAAGTTTGCATAATTGGCAGTTTCAGTCCCTCAACTTTCACAAATTGGCAAAACTAGTCCCTGAAAGTTTCAAATGAATAAAAAGTCAACTTTAGTCCTTGGGAAGTCAAACTTATTCACAAATAGTCCCTGGACAAAAGTTAAATAAATTGGCAATTCTCACCCCTCAAGTTTCAAAAATGGCAAAATTAGTCCCTGGGTATTCAAAACTTGGAATTTAACATAAAATACCCTTATACTATTCATGATTGACAATTTGGAACATTTTGAATAACTTTTGGGAATTTACATATTTAGTCCCTCAAAATCCAAAATTACATAAAAGGTCACT
>LBNU01004638.1:0-11114 GCA_014162995.1 Artemisia annua | reverse complement strand
AACCAACTGATAAACTAGATGAATCTAACCCCTCTAATCCTAGAAGTACAAGAAAGAACGCAGGAATCACCACAAACAAGCTCCAAAATGAGTAGAAACCACCCTAAACTAGTAGAAACCAAAACAAACCATACACCACAAGTCCTACAATCCCTAGGATGTAACCATGGCTCTTGATACCAATTGTAGAACACTAGATAACATCACAAAGAAGCTCATACATGTGGTTATGGTTCGTTATTCATAAGAAAGAAAAGAAAGAAATGTAGAGAGAGAAAGTTAGAGAGAGAAAGAGATGAAGCCTTAGAGAGAAAAAAAAGAAAAAAAGAAAATGAGATTATGAGAAGGCTTACCCTCTCCAAAGATGGAGAGGGTATTTATATGTACATGGGTTTTGCCACTTGGGCATGCCACTTGGGCTGCGGATCAGGTATACAGTGGGTAAAGACCCGTCCTTCTTCCGCGAACTAATCTACTTCTAAACTACGTTTAACTAACTATTGTAACTACTACGAGCTAAACAATGCTTAATCATATCTGGGATGACCGAATCTTTCTTATACAAAAAGCGTATTCCTAACAATATCATAAAGTCCAAATCAGAAGGTTCAGATAACAAAGAATCATCACAGAAAAGGTTCAGAAAATAAAATGGGGTTTCATAGCAATGGCATCCGGAACCCTAAACAGAATGTCAGATCAAAAGAAAAGGAGAGAGTCATGAGAAACCTTTACTGAAAAGGGTCAGAATATCTGTACCTTATTCCAAAGCAAAAATCAGACAAAGCAAGAACCACAGAATGATAGAGGGTCACTCCTTCTTCACACCTAAAGGAGTAGAAGACATAATTACTGATAGATCCTTATAATCGAGATTACTGATTTTAGTTATCTTTCCATTTTAGGTAACTTTCCATATTTAGCAGGTTTCCAAAATTAATAGATATTATCATTTCAGATTAGATTAAGTCCTTACTCAGAGATTATAATGGAATAAAGGTATATTTTAACAAGTTACAGAAGTCTAAGGTTAATTATGACAAGTTCACAAAGCTTAGGGTTTTATTTGTAATTTCATCAATTTCAAAGGTATCAAGTGAACATACTTCAAGTTACTGATTTAATACTCATTTTATTCAGAATGACATCATAATCCCTTTTGTTCATAATTTTACTGTTTATACCCCTCTAGTTATTATATTTACAAACAAACCTTATATTTACATAATTCATGATTTAATCCCTCTAATATCCATATTTACCAAACAAGCATATTATTTTACCAAATTTTAGAATGTCACATAAGAGTTTACATATAGTACTATTCAGCCCCTCAGATTTTAGAATTTACACAATTAGTCCCTTAAGTTAACAAAACTTATTAATTAAATCATAATTCCATAATAATTACACATTAGGCCCATAAATATTCAAAATTACACAAAACACTTTTAATATTATTATTTACTCAAAATGGCTGCAAGTTTCCAGAATTTACATTTTTAGTCCTTATATTTAATTAATTACATTTAATATCCTTTAATTATAAATTTGCACATAAAATCCATTTAATAATCAATATACATTATTAGCCCTTCAATAACTTTAAAATACAGTAAACACCACATAAATATCATATTTACAGAATTAGTCCCTCTATTTAATATTTATTTAAAACCGTATAATTAAATAATTAATAATTACAATTTAAGCCCTTTTATTTATGAAGAGCATTCAAACAGCCCATGCACTATTTTTATATGATTAGTCCCTGATTAAAACATATCACAAAATTACCCACAAGTTTCAGAAAATTACAAAACAGCCATCTACTTATTTCTTCCCTAGAATCAATTTCCAATCATTACACCATTATTATCAACAACCTTAAACATCATTAAATGACCAACTTCTATACAAAAACCCTAAACCTAGGTCGAATTATTTACGTTTCCCTATTATTTCTTTTTTTTATTCCATATTAACGATTAGGAAATAAACTCACAACGCATGATCCAAGCCTCCACAATTTGAATTAGCATTTTTCTGAGGTCATATATATTACATAGAGTACACATACTATAGTGTTCATGCCCAGAAAATTAGTATATAATAATTTAGAGTTTTGTCACATTTTTAAGGTTTAATTCACAAATAGATTATAGATCATGTATGGTTCGTGTTTGACATTTTATTTGAGACTTATATGATGTAAGGACCACGAGAAAAATACCAGACCAGATATTGAACGTGTAGAAAGGGCGTGACGAAATTCGTCCTCAATAGAGCACTACGACACCAAAATAATCCCCAAGAACACACGAATGATCCCACAACCTTTTAATCATTTTTCACAGATTATATATGATGTAAGGAACTCAGGAAAAATGGAAAACGAATTTATAAGGTACATTTGAATCAGAATGAATTTATACCTCACATTTGAACACAATTCGACAACGACGAATCTAATCCTTTATAAATCGAAGTGCTATTTTTCTCATGTTCAAACACCTTCAATTAAGCTGGGAAAAATGATTGGAGGCACTGGAAAATTGTGGAGAGGCGTATGGTATTTTTTTGGAGCTTTTAGGGTTTTGTTTTGGTATGTTTTGGTATACGGTATTATAGATAATTATAAGGGAGCCTGTAACTGATTTTGACCGATTATTAGGAGGCCCATAATGAGATTAAATCAGATTTATTTGTTTCCATAATTATTTGATACATATCCTTAATTATTTTCTTTTTATTTCATATTATATATACATAAAATAAATAATTTCAGCCCCCTTAAAAATTCTTAGGCGACATATAATATTTTTGTACATATTTTCATGATATAAAAATGCTAACAAAATTATTTTTGGTCAGAGGGTACTTTATTTTATTTATTTAGGCTTTATTTGGTATTTTAATTATAGTTTTATGCATTTTTAAACTTGTAGGGGTAATTTGGTAATTTTACAGAGTTTACGAATTTTATGTATTACAACTTCTTCCCCTCTAAAAACAAATTTTTGTCCTCGAAAATTGAAGGGAAAACGAAATGGAAACACAACGGACTGTGAACGAAAATGTGAATGACTTATTTCTCATGACTCTATTTTGTCGATTAAGAATAGCTTCGGTTTCGTACTGGATCCAAGTCAAAGAATAATATACCAAACGCAACAAATGATAATCGTATCCCCTCAGCAGAGATATAAGGAAAACGTAGGATTTGACGGATATATTGTCCGCGTAATTTAATTAGGCAAATCAGATGAGAACGTATTAAATTGCAGAAAACATGAGGGTGATAAACACGTTTAACTCTTCAGATTCTCAAATAGTCTTGTCTTTAATATAACCTTTCAAAGGTATTCTTATAAACAAACAGATCTTGTTCCTCAAAATCCGAATTCTCGTATCTTAACTCATAACAGATCATAATGAACTGATTTAACGAATGCGAAATGTACACATAGCAAAACATAGGTGTACTCATTCATAGTAACAGATCGAATCCATACTGAGAGAAAACAGATTGTCGGATAACATCGAACGGTAGAAAGCTCTACAACAGAACCTAATATTTTTATCAGAAATACAGAGGTCAACAAACGCATGTCGAGCATCCAAACGTATCAAGTCGTATAACTATGAAGACAGATTAAGCGTATAGGTAGAATGAACCTAAAGTCTCACTAAACGCAGATAGTCTTAATCAGATATCAGAAATTCTAAGGCTTCTAAGGCACTCCTTGAAATATCCTATGATCACAATAAGTGCACGTAATATGACGTAAGTATTATCACGTTGGCCAGACGTCATAATACTAGCATCATATAAATATGCCCTCATGATGACCATACTTTATCTCAAGTTGTGAAATGAGTAACTTATCTTAACAACCTAACAGTCCTTCTACCTCCTAGGGTAGGTCCGAATCAAATCATCATTCACAGAACAAAATCAGAGAACAGATCGTATAAATAACGTAACGGAACCTAGCAAGCATCAAAATGAAGTGCGTCATCAAAAGCGTTAGGTCTTCCACAAGTCATCAAAATCCTCACATCAAAACCATCAGCCAACATACGCAGAGTGAGCACAGAACGGAATTACTAATAGAGAGCTCAAATCATTCAAAGGGTCTTATCATCAGGTAACGGAAACTTAAGTGGGTTCAGCAGAAATGATCTTCGTCATTAATAACTTCATCTTTCAAAGAATCAACTCATCCAAACATAAATGTTTGCTTCAAAATTCGTCCATTCAAACACAAGATCTCAATCTCTTCCAAGTCCGTGTAGTCTTTCCTTGTTTGTCCATCAACTTGAGTCTGGTTCCTCAAGCCTTCGGCAACTCTTCTTGGGATTGTGGTGTAGTAGCGTCAGTCTCTGACACGATCACTATGCCTCCTTCCATCTGCAAGTCTGCTTCTGCTATCAATCCATCTCAGTACAACTAAAATGAATAGAGAAACAAGACTGCGTGTCTTCGACAGGTCTTCTAGCCCAGCTCCAGGTTTTAAGGTAAACATCACCGCTGCCAACTCCAGGTTATGTGCTAATAGTTCATCTCTTACAGTATGGTTGTCTTGATGCCCAACTTGCTGCATGAGCTATAATCGAGTCCTTCCTAAGTGTCTCTCCACCTACATATACTTTGTTGATGGTAACGCCATTCTTGAACATCTTCCACTGCTCTTCTCAAAGGTTCCTAACTTCGGTAACTGTCGTCGATCTTGATCCTTTTAGTAAGAACTCTATCTCTGCAGGACACATGGCTGTGTTTTCTGTTACAATCTCTGAACGCTAATCAAATCTACTCTTCCAGAACAAAGGGTCACTCTAACTTGATACGAAAATGATCTATATGTTCCTCTTTCGCCTCTGAACACAAACATAATGTCATACTACGAAAATTTGTCCAAATACTCGTGAAAGACATGATTTCATCAGATGCGTAAAAATAGTTGATATATTAGCCAATACAATTGGCGTCATTAAAGCTCATAATGATCATAACGAGTACAAAGGCAGCTTCAGGAATCATCTTAGGGAAACTTCACATCACTTTACATCCTCTACCTTCTTCTTCATGAATAAAGGTGAAATGCTTCACGGAGGTCACTTTCGGTTAGTTAACCCCCTTCTTAGGAGTTCTTGTGGTCGCTTCTTCAGTCCTTCGAATCTAAATGAGGCCATATGATACAGAGTTTCAAATGTAGACCAAATCAATCATTAATACGTGGAAATGGATAAAGATTACGAATAGTGATACGGTTAAGTTCACGATAGTCGATACACTGCCGCATACTTCCCTCCTTCTCCTTCAAACCAACAGGAGCATCCAAAGAGAAACACTGAGGTGAACAAAAATCATATTCCATTAGCTCCTTCAATCTCTCAACTTCTATAGCATCATTGTTTCTTCAACTGAGATCAGTTCAATGCCAACTCGACTTCCCAAGCGGGAGGGAATGTCAAGCTGTTCATCAGAGACCATCAGAAAATTTGTACAAGAGAATACTTCCAATGCTAAAAATTCCCACGGTCGGATACTAATAGGTGTCAGGAGAAAACATGACAATCAAATGAGATTGGAGTCTGTACTTCTATAGCAGCATTAATCTTAACAGATTTAAGTGGGTGAAAGCCATCATAACAAGAGTAGAATGGATTAGATTGCTAAATGTCACATATCACAAATGGTAGTTTATGGTAGCTTATGAAGAGTCATCCAATCCAAAATCAAAAGGCCTCGAAATCAGATATATCAAAGTAAACGGATTCGTAGAACCAATACGGTCGTCAACCAGACGGATAGTTCATATATCAGAGTCAAGTACATGGTTCATCATAAGTGCTGAGATAGATAAGCGAACAATTCGAAGTATTGGAATCTTGTTTGGCTCCTTAGCACAAGTGATCGGTAGAGTGTGTATCTCGGTAATATGAACATCGTATGGTTTCCAGAAGTGAGATGTATGGGATATCAGTTGTCAGCATCATCATGCTCGGTTAACAAATCGATACTGAGATAATATTAACATCATATCCTTCTAAAGGAACTGATAGGCAGACAAAGTTTATCATTCAAAAGGAGGGAAGAATCTTCCTACATCCGTGGTTATTAACTGCCAGAGTTCTCAAAGGAGTATTAATGGATTATGCATAGTCAAGTAATATCAAATGATACATTTTATGTCTAGCATAAGTAATGAATTCACAGAATATGTCAAACACATTATGGTTGAATGACCTTTGGAATGGTCGGAAGGTATCAAACTGTTTATCAAACAAATCGGAATCGGAGATCAAAATCAGAAGGTGAAACTCAAATGGTGCAAGGTATCAATGTAGTGTCCCTAAGTATTCCAACTCACTTGGAAAATCAAAACATGGAATGCGAGACTTCTAACTTATGAGGCACCAGTTCATATAAGGCCTAAAGGTAAAGGCAAGAACGAGAGTAATGCGGAAGCAAGAGTCACAAACATAGATGTCCTAGCCTACCCATTCCTCACCGATAAAAACTTATGCTCCTATGGGGAGATCTTAAGGCAAATATCAAAGGTTATCTTATGGGCGTCTACAGTGGAAACTTAGTGGTCCAAACTTCACAGGTCAAGGTTAAATGTACTACAAGTTGCAGCCTGGGCTCTGATACCATAATTGTAACGCCCCAACCCGATAAGGGTAGAAGCACTAAATTACGGTGACATATCAAAGCATATACAGACATACAACATAAGTAATACAAAAGAATTCCAAAGGTTACAAAGTAATAATATGAAATACAAGGTTACAAATGAGAATAATAATGAAGTGCTAAGTCTGCAATATAAATCTCTTCTAGTCATCTTTAATTCAGGGTATAACTATCAAGGTGAAGTCCACTAAGCTCTTATGCACTCTTCACTCATATCCCAGCTTCCTTCTAAAACCTGTAGCGGAAGAAAGAAAACGCGGCTGAGCTTAAAAAGCCTAGTGAACAGATATAACAACGAAGTAATAATGAATTAGAATTGAATACTGAATAAGGTATAAAGGGAATAACAGAACGTAATCAAAGGTAAGTATAAAATAGTGATGGAGGTAAGGTAAGGGTTAGTCATCAACCACGAGCCTAGAAACAGATATAATGCCTTCATAATAATGCCTTCATAATAATGCCTTCATCATAATCATAATCATATCTCTTCATAATCATATAGAGGGGAGACCTCCCAGATAATCAGACAATAATGAGGGGTGTCCTCATATGGGTGGAGTAGCTAGCTCCCAGAAATGTGAAGGATGTGCATGCACATAGCATCAATCACCAGATACAGATAACAGATAACAGAAAACAGAAACAGATCTAGGATGCATCCATACGCCCTCACAGAAATCAGATTGGCTTAGTAAATCATATCATAAAGTGCACATATCATATAACAGAAAAGGGGACGTGGCAGAACATCACTCTACTGCCCTAGAGTCATGTCATAGGTGCATCACTGACACGGACATGGAACCCCCATGCCTAGTGAAACAAATTTGGCTCGGGTGTCAAACTAGAATAGGTCAAACAGAATGTCATAAGTGACACAGATCATAGGTCATCATAATAATCAGATCAGAAATACATATCAGAGGTTCATATCATAAAGTCCAAATCAGAAGGTTCAGATAACAAAGGTTCATCACAGAAAAGGTTCAGAAAATAAAATGGGGTTTCATAGCAATGGCATCGGGAACCCTAAACAGAATGTCAGATCAAAAGAAAAGGAGAGTCATGAGAAACCTTTACTGAAAAGGGTCAGAATATCTGTACCTTATTCCAAAGCAAAAATCAGACAAAGCAAGAACCACAGAATGATAGAGGGTTGATAACGCTCAAAGTTAACATGTTTTTAGAAGCGTTATTGTTGGTTTTTCGTATGGAAATTGGTCATATTTGTATATATTTGTTACTTAATCGTGGAAAAGTGTTTATACATGCAAATATAGCCAAAAGCAGTGAAAAGATGCTTAAATGTGAAGAAATGAAGTGATCATGCTTGTTGGGGAAAGATTCGAATGGAAGAGAAGGATGAAATTAACGCATGGACAAAGGATTTGATATGGACGAGCTTTCTATACATGTTTACCAAAGAAATATCAAGTTCTAATGTACCAAGACATGCCACGAAGAAAGGAAACATATGCGAAAAGAATCGGCGAAGAAAAGTCAAAGAAACAACATAAAGGAGGCATCCAGCCGATCGGCTGCAACCCGCAACCGGATCGGCTGGAAATTGACCAAAAGGCTCCAACCGATCGGTTGGACCTCTAGCCGATCGGTTGGAGGACGACTGCTGTTACAAAATTGCATTTAAAGGTGTATTTACTCTCCATAATCATTGGTGGCTGATCATTTCTGGTTATTAACTATCATGGGACGTTTTTACTTGGAAGAGAAGAGTATGAGGCTATATAATGAGTACTTAGCCTCTAGATTACAGGTACCATCTTTTATCAATATTATTGTTACACTAAAGTGTTACTAGTTCATTTTCTAAGGTTACTAAGTGTGAAAAACGTCAGAAAGAGTTGAGTAAAGTCTCAATCTTTGGTTCGAGTTGGGAATTGTTCACTAGTGTGGTGAATAGTTTATCTAGAGTGTGGTTGCTATAGTTCCACGTGATTCTTGTCATTGTAATTCTCAAGACTAGGTACACCTTGATTCTTATAATGAACAATTGTTACTTTACGTTTAATGAAAGTTTTATTATCTACTTGTGTTTATTTATGATTGCTATGGAGTAATTTGTGATATACTTGTGTGTATGATGTGATTGGTTATGGAGTATTCTTTTACTAAAAAGGTGATGCATGAAAACATATCTATTTTATGAGTTTGTTGAAGTAATATCTAATCTTGCTTAATTTGTTGATAAAAACAATCTTTGGGAAATAGGTCCGAAAGGATTTTCAACTTGTTTTTATTCCAAAACATTAGTGCACGAATTAGTATGGAATATGATGCTTGACAACCATCCTATTTACTTATTAAAATGGATTTTGAGAAGATTTCATCACGAAAAAGGACCGAAAGGATTCGTAGGAATTCATAAGAAAAGAGTTGATTTTCTAAACAACCATGTGATTATAGAATTGTCATACTATCTTGATATGTCCGAAAGGAGTCATTTAGTAGATTGAATTCTTAGTAGTAGTTAGAACATGACATACATCATCGATTGTATTTCTACTCATTTTTAGTTGCGCATCATAACAAGTTTTACACCAAACTTTATATTCATAATTGCAATAATACTCCTAGACCTCATCATGGAATTATACACAAGTATATGCTTAGTTCTTATTTGATTTCTTTTTAAAACTATATTCATACAAACAAGGATTGACAACCTTTGTTAATAAACAAGTTCTACTATAAATAAACAAATCCCTTGGGACGATCTCGACTTACCCACCTTTATGACACCGGACGAGTATACTTGCTCGTATGTGCTAAAGAATTAATCGGATAAATCGTGTTTATAAATTTTAAAACTTGCACTAGCAAACACGCACATCAAGTTTTTGGCGCCGTTGCCGGGGATTTGATTAGTTTTCTTTATTTTAGTAGTTAATTTGTTTATAATTCGGATTTGATTTAACAAGAAAAAGTTTTTTTTACACAGATTGCTCCAACCGATTCGGTTGGCAGCTCGGTAAAATTAAGATTTTAGTTTTATTAGTTAATTTTCTTTAAATTACTCTTTTTAGTTAATTATTAAGGTTTCTAGACTATTAATGTTAGTAATTATGAGTAGTTAAAATAGTTATTATGATTAATGTTTAAGTTTTTAATTAAATAGAATTAATGTTTAGTTTTTATTGGGATATTAAGAGTTTTTAATAATAAGTCATTAATGGTAGGATTAAAGGGTAGTTAATTTTTAGTAATTTATTAATTTAAAAAAAAATATTTTTGGTCAGAGTGACCAACCGATTCGGTTACGGGTTCGTACCGATCGGTTGGTAGTGGTAATTTCTTCAACCGATTCGGTTGGACACCCAATCGACCGGTTGGAACTCTCGTTAAATTTTTTACACTTTTTAGTTTTTAGTTTGTTTTCAATTTTTAGTGTTTTAGTTTGTTAATATACTTATTCTTGTTTCATATTAAGAATTATTTGCTTACAACTAACCCTCATGCTAATGGTTTGGATTTTTTGATGGTTATGTTATAGTTAGTAATTGCTTAGGTGAAATGGAGAGTTTAAGTCAGATTTCAGCATACTTGAAAGATTTGGAAGATATGTTCAAGGATTCCGGGGATTCCTTGGAAAAGTTAGAGAATATGTTAGAAAAGGCTAAGAGAGATTTGGAAGAAGGAGAGATTATTGTTGATAATGTTTCTTATTTGCCACATGAAATGTGTTATCCAAAGAAGGAGAANAGTCAGATTTCGGCATACTTGAAAGATTTGGAAGATATGTTCAAGGATTCCGGGGATTCCTTGGAAAAGTTAGAGAATATGTTAGAAAAGGCTAAGAGAGATTTGGAAGAAGGAGAGATTATTGTTGATAATGTTTCTTATTTGCCACATGAAATGTGTTATCCAAAGAAGGAGAAGGAAAGAAAAGTGGTTGTTTTTACTAAGGCACCAACTAAGGAGTACGATGCTACACACATGAGGTATGCTACACCTTGTGCGGTGGAAGGAGAAAAAGCATGGGATGCGGAGTTGAACATGGAGTATAGTGATAACTATATTTTGGAAGAGATGCTTAACAAGCTTGGCTTTGTTAGACTTGATTATGGAAGTTATGGAAGGAAAGAAGTGAGAGATGTTAAAGTGAATATACATGGTCATATTTTCAAATGTAACTTTGTGGTCTTGGATTACATGAATGCCGATGAACCGGAGGTTGTCTTTGGTAGAAATTTTCTTATAACTACCAAGTGTATAATTGATTTTGCACTAGGTGAGTTACGGATGAATATTAGTGATTTGGAAGAAGGGAAGGATGTTAATGAAATGCTAGTTGATGTTTGTGAAGGAATGATAACGCTTAAGGGAGGAAAGGATGAAGTTTGCAAGATGGGAAAAGCCAATCGAAACAAAATCCCATTAAACAAATTAA
>LBNU01004637.1:13023-34994 GCA_014162995.1 Artemisia annua | reverse complement strand
TGCTCGTAGCCTGATAGTGACCGCTGAGAGGCAGCTGCTCACCGAATGAACATTCATCTTCTAGATGATAACGTTGATTGTTTGAGTTGAGATTGAGATTGGATTGTGAGATCTACACCTACTCTAGACAATACGCCCTAAAATTCTTCAGGTCCCGTTTGATTTGCTTAAACCTTCCATGAATCACCAAGCGAAAGCGACCTTTTTAGCATTATCTCAGTAATTAGAAAGCCTTGTTTCAACACTTGGAACAACGTTGATGATGCTTGATCTGGCGTTCGTTGGCATCGATGGACCCTCTGATATTTCTAATTTTGGACCTATTATTTTTATATAACTATGGGCTTTTCCTTTAAAGATTTTGAGCAATGGAATGTAAACTTTAACATTACGCTTGACCTTGTTTACATATAGATTCAATGATTCTTGCCGTATCGTGTTCTTGTGATGATCCAATTTCCCCGTGGCACCCAAAGCCTTGCTAAGTCTCCGTTGTACAAATTTTGGGGTGTTACACCTACACACGGTTCCTATGTATACCCGCCTCTGGTCATCGGTTGATCAAAACAGTCTTCGTTTTGAATTTTCGGTTGCAGCGAAACAAACCAACCTTGGTTTTCTGTTTCTTGACCGTCTCCGTTGTTGTTGTTGTTCTTTGTGTTATAATCGACACAAACTCCACACGCTCCTCTTCAAGTATTCCTGATACTACGTATATGCTTTTCTTTTATCAACAACGCCTTGCTTTGTGTTTTTTTTTTCAAACCGGTTCTTTTACTACACAAAGTGTCCTTCTCTTCCTCGACACCAATTCGCTTGATGTTATGCGTTTGCAACCCCTACGTAAAACAGATCGTGCACTATATTTTCTATGCGTTTCCTTATTCAAACTTGTATGTTTCCTTTGGAAGATTAAAGAAAACAAAGTTGTCTCTTTCGCTCAAGAAGGAATAACGATTTGTTCTTCCTCTTTTCCTGCGTTTTTTTTCTTTGGCTTCTAGTTCTGAATTTTTGATTTCGTTATGCAGAAATCGTTGTGAATTTTCGGTGTATAATCCTTGCTCTTGATGCCAATTGTTGTCCCACTTTTCTCTCTAGATCGATATTAATGAGTTGCAAAATATGAATAAGTAAAATCTATTTTTTCATTTTACCTTTAAAACGTTTACATGTGTATGTATATATAAGATATGGAACGATGCAAGTGAAGCATTGCGTCCCTTCGATTTGTTCTAACCGAATTAACTAACAAATCAGTGTTTCTAACTAACAACTTTAGTCCTCTAACTTTAACTAATAATAATAACGAGCATAAGATAAAGATTATCGGGTCACATGGAAATGAAAGGTAATCACAGATATACCTATAATATTTAGGATCGTTAGGAGCTAACATAAATGACAAATTCGCATTAAGCCATATTTGTAGCATCATTTGCATAAATGTATCAACATATTTGGAAAGGACTTCTGATTTCTCAAGAAACCTTAACGGGTCCACAATGTAATTAGCAGAAAACAAAGAGTCATAAGTATCAAATAATTCCACACACCGGGACATAAAGAAGTCCCTTCCTGCAAGCAACAATATTGTTTTAATATTCAAGTTATGATAGTAGAACCAAAAAGTAAATGAAAATAATAGTTTACCTGCAATTTTGATATAATTGTTTTCCGAATCTAACAAAAGAAGACCGAAACCAATTTTCTCACATGCTGATAATTGCAGCGAGTTTGATAGATCATCAGTAAATTCTTCACTTATTGGTGTATGTGTCAGTATACTAGATGAGAGAATATGGTAACGAAATGAGGTTTTTCCATTAACTTCCTGAAGAGTGCAGCAATTGGCGGTTCTACGAACATACTCTTTAAGTCTTCCCTATAAATTGTGAAGCGGTTAAAGCACATTTCCGCTAGTAATATGCTATTTTCTGTACCGTTATTAATAAACTGCAAAAACAGAAGTACATTGTGTTACTGAATTAGATAAAATCAATGCCTTCTAAAACTGTAGGCGGTAAATATCAAAATTAATATGTATTTTCGTTTTAATTTTTTAAAATAGGCTGTAGAATATAAGTAATGTATCAATTATAGTGTTAATGTGCTATATATACACATACTGACGTACAAATAGCACACATGGAACACTTTTTATATGTGCTTATCACATACCGAAAGATTTGTCACTTGCTCTAAAGCCTCTATAATTCCCTTAAAAAATCTGGTCATAAAACTATGCAGGTGTATGCAGAAAACTAAAAACTTTTATAATAAGAACCTCCAAGGATCACTGGCGAAAGATAATATGTTAATAGTCCTATGGAACATAAGATAAACATACCTTTCTATCAATTTCATTCTCAAACGATACATAACCAAGATACTAGAATCCAACCAGTACCATTCTTTCTCCATACTTAAATAGCAAATCATTGTCTAGATAATAATGCGAAAGTTTCCAAATTTTAATCTGTTAAGATTTTCATCAATGTTATTGTCTTAATTCCAATCACCTCTTCTTCATTGTAAAGGATTCGCCCTCGACTCCTGTTACCAGTTCCAGTGGCAAAAATAGTAAAAACCACGTAAGTTAAAAAGTCGCTTCAAGCACCAAATACTTTGCGTGTGTTCTACGTTACATAGGCATATAATCTGAATAATTCATCAACATTCTAGCTAAAATTCGAGAATTAATGCAAAAAAACATGTACACGAAAATTAACCAAAATGAACTTTTACAAAATTAATACTCCATAGATAATCAATGGAGTACTAGAAAATATCAAATAAAGCATAACCGCGCATTTTTCTATGAACTGGACACTCATTCCTGCTAAATATGATCTATTCATTATTATGCATGATATTCTAATTAANAATATGTTAATAGTCCTATGGAACATAAGATAAACATACCTTTCTATCAATTTCATTCTCAAACGATACATAACCAAGATACTAGAATCCAACCAGTACCATTCTTTCTCCATACTTAAATAGCAAATCATTGTCTAGATAATAATGCGAAAGTTTCCAAATTTTAATCTGTTAAGATTTTCATCAATGTTATTGTCTTCATTCCAATCACCTCTTCTTCATTGTAAAGGATTCGCCCTCGACTCCTGTTACCAGTTCCAGTGGCAAAAATAGTAAAAACCACGTAAGTTAAAAAGTCGCTTCAAGCACCAAATACTTTGCGTGTGTTCTACGTTACATAGGCATATAATCTGAATAATTCATCAACATTCTAGCTAAAATTCGAGAATTAATGCAAAAAAACATGTACACGAAAATTAACCAAAATGAACTTTTACAAAATTAATACTCCATAGATAATCAATGGAGTACTAGAAAATATCAAATAAAGCATAACCGCGCATTTTTCTATGAACTGGACACTCATTCCTGCTAAATATGATCTATTCATTATTATGCATGATATTCTAATTAACATCAGTTTGTTGAAACTTTGAATGTAACTAAGATAGGAAATGTATAGTAAGTTCTAATTAACAGATGGTATATTTTAAGTTGTTTGCAGATTTAGAAGCTTATGTATTCGAATAAGTGTGATAATCAACCGAAAAAGAAAACTACTGCAAAGGAATTTGCTCCAAAGACTCTTTCAATCACTCCGCTGATGCAAGTCATGCAACTGATCCCGCCAAGCTATAATGACTTGGCCAATCAGTTAAAATAATCAATTATAGGAACTAAAACTTTCCCTCAACAAAGAGAAAAGAGAACAACACGTTTAATTTTTTTTAACATACTTCTTCCTCCAGAAACAGGAACTAAAGGAACCAAGTGAATCGGTATCGTCAACCTTGAGATATCTCTGCAAAGAGATATATCAGCAAGTGACATATTTCCATTCTAAGCCTAAAGCAATAACATTTCTCATTGATTCAAAGATCTACTGTTCTTAATCGTGGCACAAATTATAAATCTACATGAAATAAATTAATCAAATTGTTACTAAACCAGTTGTTGTTATAAAACGGCATCCCTAAAAGAAGATATATTAGCATAATTATATGAAGAAGAAGAAGACAACAAAATCAAATAAAATTTTCTTTCTAACATAATCATTCTCGTGTTTTAAAAGTCCCTTTATTTTTTCAATTAAACCTTTTAAAAATATAAAATCTAAATACTTTAAAAGTGACTGTTAATAAACACATAAACCATGCATGATATTAACCTAAATCTCATTTCAAAATGTAATAGCATTAACTAACATTAAACTACGATATCAAAACTCTCAAATCAACTTATTTCTAATCAATTAACCAACAAAAATAAGAAAAACAGTAAAAACCCTAACACAAAATTAGATCTTTCCATTATTAGATCTTTCTAACCACAATAATCAACAATTTAGGGTTTTCAACATCTTTACACAAGCAAATACCTGGTAAACAACAAAAACAAAACAGATCAGTATAAAAATCAACAAAATTAGAGTAATCAAACACAAGAAATGAGTATTTGTATACCTGAGAGAGTTCTTGAACCACAAAGTAGTAATTTTTATCGCTCAAATTATCAAGCAAGTCTTGAATCTCAGCCGAAACCGTCTCGGACAATGGGTCCATGGTTAGAGGAGTGAATCGATGATAGATTGAAATTTGATGCACCGAATCTGATGAAACTTGCAAGGGTTTGACTTCAGTTGACTGTGTGAGGGTGTGAGCGAGAGTGTGTGTGTGTTTTGACGTGTAAATATAGAAAGTGCATGGATGAACAAACTAGAGTTTTAGCAACTCTTCCCCCTATGATTACAATAGTACAAATTTAGTCCATCTTTTTTATTTGATTCTACTTCTGAAAAGTAAAAGAACAAAGATTACATACACGNTATATATGTATATATATATATACATATATATATATATATATGTATATATATATATACATATATATATATATGTATATATATATATGCAATTCCCGCTTCTTAATACGTTGGTAATGATAGATTGCAATATTTCCACCAAAGTTGCAAATTAGAGTGTAGCGCGCCGTTAGTAAAACTTAAAACGTGGGAAGAAAATTTTAGTTTTAAAATGTGTTTACGTGTGGACTCTTTTTTACCTTGAGAGGTAATTTGACTTATTTAGCATAATAATAGTCCTTCTTAACTCTTAACCTGAAAAGGACAAAAATTTGAGTTAAAAAATTGTTTGCCAAATGTAAAATACTCAAAGAGCATAAATAGTGGTAACCCAGGTTATACCTTAACTCAGTGTCACGTCAGCGCCACATCAGCTTTAACACTTTCACCTTAATTCAGAAAAAAACACCCATAACAATAACTCAGCTTTAACTCAAATATTTTCACATTCAACCCCTAAACTAAAAATAACAATTCATTTAATAAATCACATAACATTAAATCTTAAACATTACAATACAACGATTACAACGATTAGAAACTTAAAATAACAACTACAACAATTAAAATAAAAAAAAGAAAAACATACGAAATTTAAACCATACGAATTACAACTACTCATTCATCGTCTTCGGAATATTCTTGTTCATGTTGTTGTTGGTGTAGAAGACGTTTCTGCTAAACACGCTCCATAAGGTCTCGTTGGAGTTGAGTATGCATTCCGGAGTCGCGCATTTCCCTTGTCTTGCGCCTCTGCATATTACACCTGTCGATCCACCTTTCTTGCCTCAAATTTGGTGTCGGATCCACCCACATTCTGCCATACTCACGGAGTGTATACTTTTGATCTTTTAGAATCATGTTATGTAATATAATGCAGGTATACATGATTCGTTGTATCTTGACAATTTCCATTGCACGTGCCGGTTGTTGTAGTATACCCCAACGTCCTTGAAGCACACCAAAAGCACGTTCGATATCCTTTCGTGCACTTTCTTGCTTCCTTTTAAAATAACTATGTTTCACGTCAGTCGTTGCCGAAAAGGATTTGACGAACGTTGACCACTGTGGGTAAATTCCGTCAGCTAGGTAATACCCCTGTTCATACCTTCTTTCATTTACCATATAGGGTGCCCTTGGGGATTCGTTAGCAAGAATGTCGTCGAACAAGTTAGAGTTATCTAAAATATTAATATCATTATTTGCCCCTGCCATACCAAAAAAATGCATGCCAAATCCACAAATCTTGTGAAGCAACAGCTTCAAGCATTAACGTTGGGTATCTTTTATCACCCCTACCAAATTGCCCCTGCCAAGCCACCGGACAATTTTTCCACCCCCAATGCATGCAATCAATGCTACCAAGCATACCAGGAAAATCATGTTGACTCTCATGCAATTCGTAAATTTGTTGAATGTCAGACCATGTTGGTTTTCTTAAAAACTCAGACATAAACAAATCCATAACACACATGTTAAAATTATCAAGACAAATACGTGAAGTACACTCACCCATTTGCAAATACTCATCGAACGAATTGGGTGCGGTGCCGTACGCCAATTGGCGTATTGCAGATGTACACTTCATAAGAGCACTAATACCCTGTCGACCCGTACAATCAGGGCCTACATTAAAGTATTTAAAATGATCTGGGAGAGGATCGGATTCATAAGATTCAATACCTTTAACTATTTGTAGAAATAGTTTCCGGCTCATACGAACCTTCTACGGAATTTACCGTGCGTATACTTGCAACCTTGAACGAAATAGTCGTTTCTCAAACGTTCTTCAGCAAGCTCACGTTCACGATATACGTGGTATCGGGCACGAAAGGATTATCTGCTTCTTGTTGCTGTAACTCGTACGCTTGAATCATAAACTGTATGTCTTCTTCGTCATCAATGTCTGACCAACTCGGAGGAAATTTGTTGTTTTGATTTGGATCCATTATAATTGAAGAATATTTTTTTTTTTCTTATAGAGGAAGTATTAAGAGTTGAGAAGTAGTAGTGGATGTGTGAAAAGTATATGTGTGTTTAGTTGGTATTTATAGTGGTGTTAAATGAGTTTAAATTTTTGTTTTGTTTTGTTTTTTTTGTTTTTTTTTTTGAAAATATGCAAAGTAGCCGTTTAAATCTTGTAGGGGTGGGAAATGATTTTTTTTTTTTGAAAATAACGGATAGTTTTTCACCCGTTGGAGGGGATGTTTTGAATTTTTTTTTATTATATTTTTTATTTATATATATTTTTTTAATAACGTCGAAGCTTAACTTGGCGTTAAGCCAGTAACGCCGTGCGTTAACGCGCCTCTAACGCGAACTCGTGCATCAATAACGTGGGTATTAACGTGCGTTAAGGGGTCTTTAACGCGAGACCAAGGTTACCACTATTCGTGCTCTAAGGACCTTTGTGTTACTTTTAGAGATTCCATATATTTATAAGTGCTTTTAAATGAATTATGTAATATAAAATTTATTTTACCGTGTAATATAATATATATATATATATATATATATATATATATATATATATATATATATATATATATATATATATATATATATATATATATATATATAAAAGAATCCCTTTCTTTAACGATTCACATTCCTACGATCTTAAACCTTTAATTCTTACTGATTATTGGCTTTACCATTGTGGGTCAGTGTGACTTTTATTGGATTCGATTTTTTCTTTGCTAATATTGTTGACGACAAAGTTTGATCTATTCTTTTAGCATTCATTAATTCAGCTATCTTGTTTTGTCGTTAAGTGCATGGTGATTACAATATTCTTATTATTGATTGGTTTAGCCTCTTGATATTGAATTCACGTGGGTCGGTGGCTCTTGAATACTACATTCGATTATTAAAAGTTCTCTCTAGGGTTTAAGCCGCCAACAGGTGCTACTGTGTTCGAAGGCTATTGGTAACATTTATATTTATTGATCGCTAGTTTCCTGCTTGTATCGTATCATTATTGTTGATTTATTATTTGACTGGTTGCGATCAACATGAAGGGAGGTTAGCACTTGGTGCATCATGCGTTGAAACCCTAACTTTATTGTTAGGGTTTTTTGTTTTGGTTCGATTTGTTTGCTGCTTTTGCGTGTTAGGGTTTAGTGTTCTTGGTGATTGTTCGTAGGTTTTGAGAGATGGAGAAAGGGTTTTTGAATAATAATAGTGCGAGCAAGGTTGCAAAAACTGTTGGTGGAAGTGGTGGTGGCGTTGGCAGCCCCTCGACTAGCTTAGGCGATCAAGCTTGTTTAAATTCAGGGGGGAGTGGAATTAAGAAAATGAAAAAAGATGTTCATACGACTGAGCAGAATACGAGTAATGATGCTAATGTGACTTCCTCTTCTAGTTTGGCCGATCAAACTAGATTAAATACAGTGGTTACTATGGATGTTGATGCAAGTGATGTTGTCGCTAATGGGGGGCCTATTATTACTGATTGGACAGCTGATGACGGTGATGTTAACTTGGTTACACGTGTGGACACGAGTGCCCATGACACGTCCGTGCGTAATATGGATGCTTCTACTTCTCCAAAGGTGACGAACTCATCTTTTGCTAATGTCGTTAATGCTACTCGTAATGTCCAAATTGTGAACTTTAGATCATTGGTCAATGAGGATCGTGTGGATAATCATGATACGATGCTTCCTATGGCTGCTATGAAAAAGGTTTTAAATCGGTATGATAATACGCTTGTTGGTTATTTTCTTGGTAAGACCATTGCTTTCCCTTTAGTTAAAAATTATGTCACTAATACATGGGGAAAATTTGGCTTGCAAAAGCTAATGAAAAATGGTGATGGTGTGTATCTTTTTAAGTTTGCCACCAAGGAGGGTGTGGATCATGTTTTGGAACGAGGTCCCTGGTTAATTCGTAACTCGCCTATTATTCTTAACAAATGGACTCCTACTTTATCCCTTAATAGGAACGAGGTTAACAAGGTGCCGGTTTGGATTAAAATGCATAATGTTCCATTGCTTGCTTATTCAGAGGATGGTTTGAGCTTGATTGCTACGCAAGTAGGGAAACCTATTATGTTGGATGCTTTTACAAGTTCCATGTGTGTTGATTCATGGGGACATATTAGTTTTGCTCGTGCTCTTGTTGAACTAAATGCGGATTCTTTTTTGAAAAGCGAAGTTAGTATGGCTATTCCTAATGAGGATGAAAGTGGTTATACTACGGAGATCATTAAAGTTGAATATGAATGGACGCCTCCTCATTGTAATGTGTGTAAAGTTTTTGGGCATGATCGTATTAAGTGTCCAAAATATGTTAAGGAGGTTGTTCGTAGTAATATTAATGTGGCTGAAAAGGCTTCCAAAGCTTATGCTACTTTAGAAAAGATTGATGATGGTTTCATTGAGGTAATGAATCGTAAGAGTAAGGGGAAGAATGTGGCTGTTCCTTCTCGGCCTATTGGGGGTATTCAACTTAATAAGCCTAAACCAAAATTTTGGAGACCTGTCGCGAAGAAGCCGGTTGCTACAAAAGAGACATGCACTAATGAGGCAAGTACGAGTGGAAATATTATTGCTACATCGAACCCATTTGATGCTCTTGATATGGCCGATACTGATGATAATGGTATTCCTTATGCAACAAGTGGTTCTCCTAATGATGGGGCTGATTTAGAGGTTGGTAGTACGAAGGAAACTAAAGTGGCTGAAGAAGTTGCTAGTTCTTCTAAGGGTGGAAATGGAAGTACTACGCCTATTGTTGAGAAAATTGGGAAGATTGAAAAGCTAATTATTGAAGGGAAAGCTACTCTTATGGATGATGATGGTAAACCTCTTAAAAAGGTTCATTCTTCAAATAAGATGGGTAACCCATTTTCTAAGGTGGGCAATGTGGTAGTTTCTAACAATGATGATGATGAAGTTTTTGACGATCACATTGGGACGTTGTATTCTGGAAGTGGAGGTAAGGAGCAGAGTCTTTATGAGCAATGGAAAGCGGATACGGGTGACGGTAGCAATTATAATGAAAATGATTTTGGTCTCTCTCCTGCACAATTAAAGGCTGCTGGAATTCAAGATTTTTGTCTTAACTAGGTTGTTTTATATTTTTTGCATAAAATTTCTGATGTATCTTATTTTATGCTGGTTTTGGTTTGATGGTCTTGTTGGTTGTAGCTAGTTGTCATTTATGGCATGTCATAAATGATTTAGTGGTTGTGTCAAGCGATTGCTTGCGGTTAATGTGGTACTTCAGCCACATTCCATTGTTCTTAAACGTTTTTTTGGAGTAATATATTTTACCGGGTGCAATACCCTTTACCCAAAAAAATATATATATAGCAGATATTATTTAATATATATAACTATTTTTTAAGTGAAAATTTACAATTTTATTAGAAAATTTATAGTTAGCTAGAAAAGAGAACATTTTACGACATGTTACAAGTGACAGATCGATATATTGTCTAAATTCCAATCGAGACACATAACATAATCTAAACAATTGTGTATCCCGATTACAATAAAGGTATTCTTATTGTATAAAAGAACGTTTGAACCGTGAAAAATAAACATGTAAGACTTGAATGCACACGATATACATAGTTTATTTTGAATAAAAAAGACAAGTTTGAGTCGAAGAAATTAACTTTATTTATCCGATCCATTTAATGTTAAATGAAACAATTTATACCATCCTAAAAAATATCTATCAATCTTTCAATAAGGGCACTTTGTCATGCGTAAACCCACATAGGGGACATATATGTTCTTTTAAAATAAATTTAAGTAATGCTTGAGAAAATTACGGTTTCAACAAATTATATAAATCAAAGTAAATATGAATACTGAAAGATAAGGAAAAATACAAACACAGTGAAATATAGTGGTTCAAAATGTGGTTCAGACTTAGATAATTCGGATGTCCGTTTTACAAACCCGCACCCGTGATCAACCGGTAACACACTTCTCATGGTGGCAAAACCGTATATAAGCTTTGCCTTTCACCACGACCCAACACAAACACAACAAGTTCCTTGCTAGGATCCAACCCAATGCAAAAGCCTCGGGATTTACATCACCAACTGCCACACTAGGACTTTGGCTCGAGACAGGCGAACTATGCACACTAGGATGAAATCTCGACACAATAATTGTCCACACACAAGACTATACACTTGCTTGTCCACTACAAGATGAAGACTTCAATAATCACTAGCTTATGATTGACACAAATATATGATGACTTTTGATACAGTGTATGGTTACAAGGTAAGTAATAAAACAAATGCCTCTGTAGTGACAACACAATCTGTGATGACCAAGCACTAGATGTGTTATTCGCTTGCTATATATGTGCTTTCTATAATGATGATTACCAAAATCCATATATAAAAAAAAACATCCACATATTTATAACCACACAAGTTCGTTTACTAACACATAGGGCATTTTAGATGAAGTTCGAGTGTGCATGGTGGTAATGGAGAAAGGCACAAAGAGTGGAGCCAAGATGATGTCTGCAATGCAACTTGAAAGCGGCTTCAAGGAGTTGAAGCAAAATACGAGCGATATATCAAGCGACGTAAAGACATCGAGAGACACCAAAGACGTCCTTGAAGAGTTTAGGGGCGCAATATTGAGTGTTTTACCCGAGCGACATGCACAAGAGAGTTGCCACAAAGGTAGAAGACGTACGAGGAGGAGACATCGTGCTAAAAGCACAAACAAGGATCTACTATGGAAGAAGCCAAAGGATAATCAAGTATACCCGTTAAGGTATGCCATGGATGAGATCCAACAGTGTTGAAAGAAATTCACGACGACGTCGCGAGCTTAGATGGGTGAGAATTTCATGACTTGTATGTAAGTCGTTCACATTGTTAACCGAGATTTCAAACTATTCTACACCAGCCTAGAAGATTCAAGTAATTTTATGTAAGGCGTTGGAAGCTCTTGGAAACCTTAATAATGTCATGGAAACTCTAGAAGGCTCATCTTTTGGAAACTTGTAAAAATTCTTAGAACGACCCACCTCAAAAAATGTATATAATTTCCCTAGTTTGAGTAGTATAAATTGGCCAAATTATCTCTCAGTTCACTTTTATCTTATCTTGTAAAGTTCTCTATAGCACTGCAAAGTAGTTTCCAATTTCACTTGTTCCTTTCTTTAAAGCTTTCTTTGGTTGCCTAATTCGTTTAGTGTTTGAGGAAGGCTGACTTAGTGGGAACCATGTCACCTTTCTAATTCTTACCGGAGGCATTTTCTTCTTTCTTACAAGTTTTCCTTAGGCATGCATCCCTTGTTACAAAGATGAGCAAAGAGCGCCGATGAGATGAACTTGTTTGGAATAAAAGCCTTTGGTAGGTTTTGTCATTTGTGTTCTTAGTAAATTTAAATGAAATTATGTATTTTTATACTAGACATGGAATCTGTGGTATATCAATATTTGGAAGAAGCATTACATACAAGTTGCTAAAGCATTGTTTTAGCATAAAACCTATTTCATGGTGTAGCAAACCACGGTTCCACACTTCCACCAAATGTAATTACCTAAAAAAGAATAAAAAGCTAGAATCATATACACATTCAAAAATTTCTACTACCCAATACCTTGAAACTGCATCAAGACTTTTTTGTACTCAGGGTTATACTTAGTAAACTTTAGCTTCTAGAACTTGTACCTAGGATTCTGTTCAACATTTATAAATCAAACAACTATGTTTATAAAAAAAAAAATAAAGGTCTAGAAAGAGCATAATGCAGATTGTGATTTGGTTCGCGACAATTGATACCTTTTCAAGTTAGAGGAAGGTGAACTTAGCGCTCCATGGGTGTCGAGGTTTAATAATCAACAGTTTCAATAAAACGTTGCCTATCTGCTCTTTGATTTCCTCCTACTTACAAACAAACATATATTATACACTGTATATAAAGTCGATACAAATTCAAAAGGCGTAAAGACAATAAAAAGACTATAAACAAAAGGGACTAGTAGGTGTAGTTGCCTCCTATAGATGTATTTAGAAGGAAGAAAATAAGATAAAGCTATAATTCAAGAATTCTCGTCTTTTGACCGAGTCCAAATACTTGTTACCTAAATATATCTAATTACCCATTTACATGTTTAAGATAGAGCTCAACACAACTCAGCCTAATCATAAAATATAAATGGGTTAAAATTGTAGTTTCAAGCAAATGGAGATGCAAGTTTATAACTGCATTATTCTGGGGTATATCAAAACTTCGGTCTCCGATTCATATTTCGTAGATAGATAAGGTACTTCAAAATGTGAACAGTCAAACAAAAATCTTTTTATACAACAAACTCATGATCTAAATGACATTCCATATTTGGTTTTGTTGAGGGGTGTTTAGAAAATCTCTATTTTATTCCCTTTTTATTTTAACATATTTTTATACCATGTATTTATCTTTATTAAGAAAATGAATATAATGATAATCACGTCACCTATTTGGTCTCGCTAAAAAAGTGAAGCATGAGGAAAGATTATTTGTGTATTAATTTTATAAAGATGTCCAAATCCACATCCGGAAAGAAATCAGTTGATGATCAAATGGAAGGCAGATAATGAGGATTAGTGCTACTTGGTAACAGTTGTTTGATGGCCTATATAACTGTATATCAAATATAGATATAATTATTAGGATTTCACATACGGAGTTTAATTACAAACATTTGTGTATAAATATTCTAACAATATGCGACGAAAGTAGAGAATTTAAAATAGTTCTCAAAGTTGACAACGTTTAGTCAGTTTATTCCAGGATCCTACAGGTTTTAGAATCGATATTTGGAAAATGTGATCATTTCTTATACATTTTCATCGAAGACCAAAATCAAGAAATAAGAAAACAAACACTTTTAAAATGATTCGATTGTATTTTCATGTTCCAAATGAGAGATGAGAGTCGTGCCTCGCATATTAGCAAAAGGCGCAGCTCGCGCTTCCTTTTCCATTTTAATGTGTCTCATTAAATGAAAATCAAGTTTGTTGAACATTTTGAAAGTAAAAGAGAAATCGAAGAAAGAAAGAAATCAAAAATACATTAGATTGTGAAACTTAAAATATGGTACATCTAATTACCAAAAACTAGTTGGAAAAAAAAGTAATCAGAGTTTGCCTAAAGTGTGTGGAGCATTGAGGACCTAACATATCACATGAATTTGCATTTAACCATACTTGCATTATCATTTGCATAAAAGATCAACGTATTTAGACAATAATTCTGATTGCTCGAGAAAGCTTAGGACGTCCAGAATGCCATCACTGGAGTGGCAGTGGTAGTATCTGCAGACTCATGAGCATCACACAACTTTTAACATTGTGAAATGTATAAATTCCGTCCTATAAGTAGTGATACGATTCTCATATTCAAGCAATGGGAAACAAAATTATAATTTAAAGATACAATAAAGAAAGCTCGCCAGCCATTCGAACATCATTGCTTGTTGGATCAAATAAAGTAAAAAGCAAAACCAGCTTTCTCACATTCTGACAATAACAGCACGGAAGATAGATCATCAAGATATTCGTGACTGATATTTGGATGTTTCACTAGATGAGTGAAAACCTTATAGAAATGAGGTTTTACTATCATCTTTCTTAAAAGTGTACAGATTACTATGTTTACTCTTTGCTTTTGAACCGTAAATGGTGAAGCATATTTCGACTAGCAATATGATTTCTTCTCCATCTTCGATAAACTACAACAATAACAAAAAAGATAAGAGCAAATCTCGTTAACAATTTACTTAGAGAGTTGAGCTTAAAGTCAAAATAGTTATCCCTATGGTTATGTTCATGATATATATATATAGAAACAAGAATCGAAAGAGTAGCTATCTAATACAAAAATAAAATAATTACATGTTTAGTTGTGTTGATCCAGTTATTCGAGGCGTTGACTATATTAAGCATGTTCTTTTTGAAATGTAGGTAGTAAACATGTTTGTTAGCCTTAAAGTAAAGTCATATTCGGGAATTGCAATTTTATTTATGTACGAGGACTAGTCTTGTCATTAGAGTATATATTAGCTTGTATTCTTGTATAAATACTCTCCTAGTCACAACTAGAAGGGTTGGATGTCTCATTGTATTTCAAGGTGTGTGTGTTTTCTTTTCTTCTCTCTCTAGAAAACACACATCTTCTCCATTCTTTTAATCTATTTTACCATGTTTACTCTTTATTTTGAGCTTCCCCGACCCCCCCGAACCACATAAATTAACAATATTATCGGTCTTACTATTGGTATCAGAGCAAGGTTATTCATTTTGTTGATTTTTGTTGGTTCGTAACACGTTTTTATAAACTGTTTTATGAATTTTTTACGTGTCAAATTTGTTTTCATAAGATAATGGTAACAGTTTCATACACGGTTCTGTATCATAATCTGTGAAGATGTTGTGGTCAAACGAGTCAAAAAGTTGGATTTTTAATTGGTTTTCTAGAAATTTTTGAAGATCTTCGAGTTAGTCTATGAAGATCTTCGAGTAAGGGATTATGACTTGAAGATCTTTGAGTAACAAACTCAGTTTATGGGTTCCTTCGAGTAAGGAAATGAAATTCTCTGAGTAACAAGGTCTGTTTACACTTCCCAAGTTAGGAAATCAGACCTTCTTAAGTATTATCTTTCGAGTAAGGGACAACCTTTTCAAAATTTCCACAATCCTTCGAGTAAGGAATCACAAAAATCCTTCGACTAAGAAAAATTACCTTGATCGTTTGACCTTAACCAAAAAACCAAACAAACACTCTTGTGACTTCAGTATCATCACATCATAAGTGAAAACCCAAAACAAAAAAATTATAAGGATTAATGAAGTTCACCACAGCCTCGACCAAATCAGTCCAAACCTTAACCAATCCTACAAATAGACACAACCAATATACCCTCACCATTTACTATTCAACACTCTCAATCATCAAGACTCGGATTGAAAAGAAAAATCAAATAATCTCATATTTTGCTTCGTGTTTTCAAAGATAAATCTAAACAATTAAAGGTTATCACATGAAATATAATCATCATTCATAACAATTATGTTATGCTCCTTCTTTATTTCGTTTAATTGCAACAACAAATAAGACACCTACCCAAGACCTCTTTTAGAGATCGTGAAGCCTTGTGGACATGTTCTTCCTCATCTTCGAAGCTAAGTGAATATATTAAGAAAAATAGGTGCTCGGGTATGATTAAAAGATACCAAATTTGTGATTGTGCTTCGATTCAGCAAGATAGGATGCGAGAGTTTGTTGTTGTATTTAGTTATGATCGTTGATGTTAACTAAGATGCGATTAGTTTTGATGGGAGAGATACGGTAGGTGAGTGGTAGGCGGCACATCTGTTTGTTTGTGTTTAGGGTTAGGTCTAACATATGTGAGCGTTTAAAGGTTGTTAACTTGGGTGGTGGATCGGGTTTTATGTTGTGTAGACTGGAACGGATTATTAATTGCGTTGTATTGGATTTGTTGATTGGGCTTATTGTTATATTCTACTGATGGGCTGCTGATGCTAATCCAATTTGGGCTGAAAGGGTTCTATCAGAAGAGATTTAATGGATTGGGCTATATCAGAAGTTTGAACTAAAAAGTGTTTTGTTATCCGATGTATTTTTGCTAAATGCATTGTGTTAACATTGGTCTAATATTGGTATAAAGAGTGGTATTTTTGTCATAATTTTTTTTTTCACGAGGTTAATATTACACGGCTAAAGTTTGCAATGCATATCAAGTGTGACTACGGGGATGATTCGTTATTATTTATTTGGGTTTGAAGTAACGTTTTACGGGTGCGAGTATTTATTTCATCTTCTTTCTTTCTTCCCTCCCGTGAAGATGACTTGTTTGGGCATATATTAATGGTGACGAAGACTTGGATATCTAGTTACTTTTGTGATTCTTTCTCTCTATACCCACAAAGTAGCTATCACTTTAAGGAGTTACGGTGTCATGCTCAGTATCTCACGTAGTTGAGGATGTGTCAAGCCGTTCTTAATCACAAGGATAGTACAAGTTTAAGTCACAAGTCTTGGGGATTTTACTTTATTCTCAAGTTCGTCATATTGGGCTATCTCCACATGTGTTACTAAAGTTAGTCGTTGTTGTTGATACAGGGGGTTGATAAAGAGTTAGACAATTTCAAATGGTATTATTAGTAGATTGGGTTTATCAACATCTTCTTACGAGTTAATGCTTCACGTACACATCATTATGCTGGTTACGATAAAATCGTAACCATCAGGGGAGAGAAATGTATACATCAAGGACACACAACAAGTTCAGATGATCGGGTTTAATGAGTTAAGAAATAATTTGTGTCAGAAATTGGTTGATTTTATATCCTTATATTCTCATCTTTTTCTACGTACTTCTACCTTATCTACCTTCACCAATTTCAGCCAACAAAATCAAGATGATCAGTGTTTCAACTTGTTACTTTGGTGTTATCATTTCATGTGTACGTTACGGGCTGATTTTTCATATGTAAGATAACTAGGATGCATTTGGTGAGATAAAGATGTTGATATTTTTTTCCTATCGAGTCTACAGTCTGTTCTACATTTTCGCTGCGTGTTAGAAGACTAAAGACGGTATGCATTTACTCATCAAAAGACTTCTTCAGATTTAGGGCATTCATAAGAAAGTTTGTTAGTTTGGGGGAGAGCGCTAATTAGGGGAGAGTGAAAAGTCATATTTAGTCCCTAATTAGATTTGCTTACGTTGTTCTTCTGCAAGTAAAAAGATGGTAGGTAAGAAGATTCATGAAGCTGCAAGAAGTAATGAAGTTTGAAGACCATGAAGACATTCTCATACCTGTTGCGCGTTATGTTTTGTATTTAATTTTACTTGTATGAAACGTTGTAAGCAATTCCCATATGACATCACTTTGGCGAGAGATTGTTAGCCTTAAAGTAAAGTCATATTCGGGAATTGCAATTGTATTTATGTACAAGGACTAGTCTTGCCATTAGAGTATAGATTAGCTTGTATTCTTGTATAAATACCCTCCTAGTCACAACTAGGAGGGTTGGATGTCTCATTGTATTTCAAGGTGTGTGTGTTTTCCTTCTTTCTCTCTCTAGAAAATACACACATCTTCCCCATTCTTTTAATCTAATATTATCATGTTTACTCTTTATTTGGAACTTCCCCGACCCCCGAACCACATAAATTAACAATATTATCGGTCCTACAATGTTCTTTTTCAGGGTGCTCGATTATACTCTTAGTCATATGTACAACTACTCTTAATCATACTCTTTCTTCATCTTGAACCCAATCGTCTATACTTCGACTTCAGCCTATATATCTTTGTTTGATAAAAATCTAAACCATCACCAAAAATAGCCAATCAAAACCCAAAACTTGCACCAATTAATCACATGCCCGAAAATCAAAATTTATCCACCAACAAAAGTTTAAAAATTCAATCTAGTGCGCAAATATAACAAAAAAACAGAACATAACAAATCACCCAAAGCATAAACACTATACAATTCTTCTTGACCCGCAATTATCGGTTTTCGGTTATTTTATGCTCACAATGCTACCACTACCGCCAATCAAACAATCAAAAATCCTCTCTATCATAAACGCGGACCATTGTTATCAATAAAATTTTTAAAATAATAAACACTCTAATCAAATTCAAAAAACTAATAAAAATCAACAATGTATGGGTTTTAAAGATAGTTTAGGCTCGTAAAATTGATAGTTTACTGAAATGAAAGGTTACCCGAGAGATTTTTTCAATGACATAGGCGTGATTATATGTGTTAATATGTTCAAGACAATACCAATGGTATCTGAGTGTATCCTGGAAATTATCGGATTCATGGCGAATATTTGTGAAAGAAACGATGGGTTTGTGCTTCATCAAAAGGTGGTTTGTCATGGAACTGGAGTGCAACTTCTAAAATTTTTTATACGGTACTGGGGTGTTTGTTTTGTTACTTGGCATTCGTAATTGGATATTGGATTCAAAGAAGTGTGACACACTTTCGTAGTTTTGATGCATTTTGCTAAATTTATTTATTTTTAATCAAGTAACTTTGGTTTATTTTTTGCGGCGGGAGTAAATTTCATATAATTAAATTAGAATAATTTATTTTTATGATAAAGCCAAATTGATGTAAACACGCGCTACCTATACCCAGGGTTGTAGATTCATCTGGATTGACACATGTTTTAAATTTAAATAAACAACACATTAAAATAAAAACAATATATGTAAACAAAAATAAGTATCGTACTTAAGTCAAATTTTGGACTAATAATGAAAAAAAAAAAAAAAAAAAAAAAAAAACCTTGTTAGCAGATCAATAATGTTAAAACAAGAACTAACCAAGAAAACTTAATTTCATAACTAAAAATGCATAAGCACCTCATTAAATACGAGTTAATTAACAAGCTATTGCCCTTAACTATTAACTAAAGATAAACAATTACATATATCATCTTAATAGATTTTTGTAAACGAAGTATAATATTAATTCTTAAAAAATTAAGGATTAACGATGCAAATCCAGTGACTAACAGAAGATCTAACAAAGAAAACCTAAGGACTATACATTTTAGGGACGATTAATGTAAAAAAATAATAATTCAGGGACTTACAATGAGAACGGAATGACACGGAGGAACTAAGAAAATAAAACCTAAAGACTAACATGTAAGAAAATCTAACCCCTAGGAACTAATATTATTTTGTATGAATAGTAAATAATATTTGATAAATGTTATATATACAAGGGCAAATATTTTTAAAAAGTATCATACTTGACACCATTTGTTTTTCTGGGTAGCGAACAAAATTTTTTGCTTGTAAGGGTACTTTTCTTTCAAAATTGGTCCTTTTTAAGGTACTTTGTGACATTTTTGCCCTTCGAATAAATAAAATTCCTATTAGTTGAGAGGGGTAAAAATGTCACAAAATATTTTAAAAAAGCCGAATTTGAAAGAAAAGTACCCGTAAGAATGGAGGTCACAATGCTCCGGGTAAAGGAGGTTTTACAAACCTGCTATGGGTCCTAAATTTAGGTACCAACCTAAAGCGTCTCCTCCTGAACCCAAGAAGGTGGATACTACAAAGAAGAAGGCCGCTGATGTGGCTAGCACGAGTGGTACGAAGATTGCTACATCAAACCAGTTTGATTCCCTTCATATGGATGATACTGATGACTTTGGTATTCCTACCAATGAAGTAACTAAGGATGTGAATTCTGGTATTCCAAAGGAAGCTAAGTAGGACGGGTCTTTAGAGACTGGTAATGCATCACAAGAACCGCTCGTGAGTGATTCAATGGGAACAAAGAAAGTTTGTTCTACTCCTATAGTTGAGAAAATTGGAGAGCTTGAAAAACTACTTATGGATGGGAAAGCCACTCTTATGGATGATGATGCTCATCCTATTCAAAAGGTTGATTATCCGGGGTCTACTTCTTCTATTAATAGGGTTAACCCATTCTCTAAGGTAGGAGAGATTTTTGTTTCAGACAGTGATGAAGACGAGGTTGTGAATACGTTTGATGAGTCTATGAACCTATTTGGTGGTGGTCATGTTCGTGAAGATGATTATGATGACTATGATTATGAAGACTATGCGGATCAGGCCTACGATCTTCCAGGGAAATTGGATGTTTTATATGACACGTATGGTATCAAGCTTCAAGGTCTTGGTAGAAAGTAATTTTGTTTTCATAGAAGTCTAATGGTATCTTTTGAGTAGTGGTTTCTTCTTATTTAGAGATTTGGAAGTATCTTGTTATGTAAGCATTCCCGCTTATGTAACGGGCTGAGATATAGGATTCACCCATATCTTTTGTACGTAAACATTTTTTGGAGTAGTATATTTACCGCGTCTTTTGACCTTTTACCCAAAAAAAAGTACCCGTATAAGCAAAAAAAATAAAAAATAAACAATAAAAAAAATAAAAAAATTTGTTTACTACCAATAGAAATAAATTGTGGCAAATATGATACTTTTTAAAACATTTGCCCTATATACAGTATCAAAATTGCCTTTTTGATATTTCTATGTGTACTGATTTTCAAACTATTTATTTTTTAACCTAGTTTTTCCATCGTTTTAATCTTTATTTTGTTAGCAAGTCTTTGTAATACATAAACAAACAAAAGTTTACTATTATTTTAAATCTCCTAACTTATAATATTCAAAAAAATAATACATAGTGAAATTTTACTTAAAATCATAAAATGTTGAATTAAGTAAAAAGAAATATTCATAGAGAAAATACTTATATGTGTTTGCAAACAACACTGCATATTTATATTGATTATAACAATGAAATTGTGTTTATTAAAGAATATGTCATTTCAAATTTAGTAAGATTAAATAAAAAAAATGTGGATATTAATGTTATAAATGATAAATTAATTAAAAAATAAGGTGAGTAGGGAAAATTATGGCGAAAAAAATTGAATATTATAAAAAAGAAATATGGAGAAGTGAAGAGCATATTAACAATGGAGGATAGGAGAGGAAGGAAATAGTAAAGAGTGGGTTCATAATTGGTAGTGGTACGTAGAAGGTCAAAAGTGAGTTCGCAATAGGTGAGGGTTCATAACGGGTGTGAGAAAAGGGGTTGTAATTGGTTCGTAAGGGCTTACAAATCGCAATAGAGGAAATGGTTATCGGGAGAAAGAAAATAATTCATTATGTGTGAAAAGGGGTTTCTTTGAACCCTTGGACCTGAGTTTATGTATTGTATTGTATAAAAATATACTCGTAGTATTATTCTTTTACGAATTGTTGCGAATTTTTACAGGTTTTTACGAAAAATAATTGAAAAGACTTTTGAAAAAATTAATGAAAAGATTTTTGAAAATTGTATTGAAGTATATATTAAATTAAAGAGCTACAAGCTATATATATACAAGTTGTATGTTTTAATTAGTTGTAAGCCGTAAATTGCAAAGCTGTTAACATGAGCTACAAGCTGTTAACATGAGCTATATATATATATATATATATATATATATATATATATATATATATATATATATATATATATATATATATATATATATATATATATATATATA